>CM076716.1:26273523-26328971 GCA_038501795.1 Pseudopleuronectes americanus | reverse complement strand
AGGAGTGGCAACAGACGACAGTGAATAGTTGTTTTGGAGGGAACTTGGTCGAGGAGGGGTAGGGGGGTTGGGAGGTGAGGACTTGGTGCTAGGGCGGGTGTGGTAGTCGAGTAGCGGAAATACTTAGGTGTATGGACGTGTTTTCGTATGGGGGCGGGGGAGGGGGCTGGGCGGGGTGAGGACGAGTGTGGTTTCGGATAGGGAAGTGGTGGATGTGGGTGATGGAGAAGTGATGTGGGACTTGGCGGAATCTCGCGTTGAGGAGGGGGAGTAAGGGAAGGGCTGGCGGTGAGTGGTATGGATGAGACGCTAGAGAACGGGACTATTATAGGGTTAGGGTTATGTGTGCTGTTAGACAGGGACTGTGTGGAGAGAATCAAGACGGGAAGACGAGTGGGAGACTACAGGGAGGGTTGTGGGGAGGAGGGTAGACGCTAAGCGTTAGGGAACGGTGTTGTGGAGGAGCTAGAGTCAAAGCCATGAGGGAACGCGTTGGTGGTGGATGGGGAGGGATCAAAGGTTCGGACGGGATGATGGATAGAGTGATGTCAATAGAGTCGGGGATACGATATAGCAAATGTGATGGTGAATGCGATGCTAGGGGGTAATAGACAAGTGGAGGGAGTCTACGCGGGGTGATATCGATTAGAGATCGGTTGATCGCACTTAGGGGGGATCGTACGGGGTGAAGGTGGTGTCTAGTGATTGGAATGGGTTGCATGCGGGAGGTATGAGTCTGGGAGAAGCGGGAAGTGGGTTGGGAAGTTAGAGGAGGGAAGTAGAATGCTGGAACGGGGTTTACAGGAGGGGGGAGGTATCTGAAGGGGCCACAAGGGGGTGGGAGGGGTGTTGGAATTCGTGCGGTCTGCATTAGGGATTGGGTGGTGAGGGTGATTATGGATTTGGAGGCGGGAGGGGAGGACAGGGTCGAGGTGGGGGTAGAAAGTATACTCCTCTAAGAAGGGTTGAACGTATCTTGGGAAGTCGTGGTGTGTTGGGAGTGATGGCGGGTGGTGCTGGGTTACGCGCTTATTGAGTGTGTTGTCTGAGGATGTGGGGGGAGATATAAGGTGGAGGGACGGAGGAAGGGAGGTCGGAGGGGTGAGGGAGGACTGATGAGAACTAAGTGAAACGCGCGGACGACGGGAGAGAGGAAAAGTTTAACGACTGGGATGGAGTGGATTTGGGGGGTCTGTCGAGGGTAGCGGATAGGGATGGAAGTACGGATGGGGAGGTAGTGGTAGTGGGGATGCGACTAGTGCTGACGAGGAGGGAGAGTTTATTATTAGTTGATAACGAGAGGGGGGGGGGGATGGTCGGGGCCTTGAAGGTAGATGGGCGGAAGGATGTATGTGGGGGCCGAAGGGAAGGCGTGGAGGAACGGTCTGCGAGAGATTATGGACTACGGGGGCGGAGGGGGAGATCTAGGGGGAGGGGTGCATATGATCGAGACTGCTCGGACGTGTGGGGCGTTAGAGAGGTTGATTTTAATGAGGATGCCCGAGGGAGGAAGGTCCGGAGATGTTGGACGGACGTAGATGGAGTGGAGTGGTGGAAGCGGGTGACATGACGAGAGGGGGTACGATCTATGATGCTGGCGGAGGTGATTTATGATTGTTGACGAGTGGAAGGGAGTTGAATGAGGGGTAGGGATAGTATGGAGGACGGGCAAACCTGGGTAAAGAGGGAGCGGTGAAAAGATGAATTTGTAGGGAAGGGCGCTGAATTCGATAGGTATCGGGAGGGACAGGGGGGGAGGGGGGGCGGTTACGTAGGGGTGAGAGAGAGGTAGAAGTACGTGTGTAAGGAAGAGGAGAGTGGGAAGGGGAGTCGGGGGTGAATAGAGGGAAAGGGACAGGCGGAATTGTAGAGATGTGTGTGTGTCCCACCCCGATGAGTGGGGATGGAGGGGGTCGTGTGTGACATTATGGTGGGATCTAATTGGTTGTAAGTGGGTAAGGGGAGATTTCGATGAGGGGAGGAGGAATTTGGGGGGGAGGGGGAGGTGGAAAGTGGAGAGAGGTGTGTAGGACGCGGATGGCTCACTACAGAGCGGTGCACACCTGCCCGACGCTCCACACTACCTCACACAAACAAAAAACACACACCAACACACACACCACAAAACCAAGCCATAAAATCAACAGACCCCACCCAAACACAAAATCACAAACAAAAAAAACACCCCAAACACATACCCAACAACCCATCAACACAAAAAAATAACAAAACTCCCCAACAACCCAACCCAAATACCCCTACCACACCACACAACACCTAAACCACAACACAACTACCCACCCCTTCTCACACCCATCCACCACCACACACACCATAACTCACAACACCCCCACCACCACTCTCACACACCAAAACCAACAAACACCCCCACCCACAACCCAAACAACTCTGATAACCTACCCATAAACCCCATAACACACAACCTCCCACCAATCCACAACCCTCTATCGTCCCAACACCCTAGTGTGGAGGGTGGAGTCGGGTCTGCCAGGATGATTCGATGAGTTGGAGTCGTGTTGATCGGTTACTGGAGAAGATGAACTGAGGGGTAGAGTATGCGCTGAGTTGCGGTGTCGGTAGGGGAGGGAGCGAGAGGAGGTGTTCGGGCTTAGAGGGTTATCAAAACTGAATGGCTGGTACTAGAGCGCTCATTCCCTGGGAGATGTAGCGGGATGGATTGAGGTTGGGAAGCTCGGATATTGTGATGTTGGGAAGGGCGGGGCTGGTCGGACACAGCATGGTGGGCGGAAATGTGGGATGGGATTCGATGTCCATGAGTTTAGAAAGGGTGGAGTTAAGAGTGGTCGGTGGGAGATTGGAGAGTGTGTGCAAGGGGACCGGCGTGTGAATGAGACGGGAGGGCGAAAGGATATGGATGGAAGGGTCTTTGGGAGGACGGAAGATCGGTAAGGGCGGGGGGGGCCGGAATTGGAACCCGAACGTGTCGGTTAGCTAGGTGGGGTGGACGGGGGGTTTGGGGAGCGATGGGAGAGTAGGCAGGAATCGGTGCAAGGGGGGCGGGGATGTGTGGGGGGTGATGGGGGGGATCGTATTGTGGTAGGCCGGTGACCGGTTGTGAGCGGTATAGCGTGTATGTATTTAGATGGGAGTCTAGACCTATTAAGAATGGGGGTGGGAAAGAGGGAACTTATTGTCGACTTGAGGGTGGTGGGGATTGTACGCGGATGGTGGGCAGGTCGATGGTATTCAGATAGTTTGTGGGGAAGGAGAAGGGGGATTGTTGGGGGCATGGATGTAGTTAGAGTTGGCACGGATGCATATGAGTGAGACCGGCTGGGCAGTGGGAAAGCGAAACTTAGTGGATGATAAGGATTGACCTGTTAGGGCGACGGGATCCCAGGGATCAACCAAACAACCTACTGGTTAGTGGACAAGCCTCTGGTTCACAGCCGCCTGGTTTTTAATCACAACCAAGAAAATCAGGAAAAATGAACAAGGACAAAGAAAGAAGGGAAAGTGAATAATTCTCTTATTTACATGAAGAAAAAAAACAAAATAAAAATAAAACACATGCACACTGATTCCACAGAGGACGATAAGTCTTAAACTTTGGATTATGATGAGGTGTGTGGATGCAGGTGAGATCCAAACACACACAAACAGCACACAGGCCGTTAAACCTGTAATATGACATTGCTTTGCACATGAACGCAGGACTATAGACATCAACACTAGCTCCCTCAAGTGGTTGAAGGCTAAACTGCACTTGAACTGGATGATTGCTCCTCTTTCCTGGCCTCTGATCTTTGCTTCTTCAGACTGAAATGCTGCACTGACAAAAACTCAATGTTGCTTAAAGGTCGGTGGGTAGTCTTTTCCTCAAGTTTTTCTCATGTTCAGAAACATTCAGGATGACCCGTTTAGAATTTAATGGTCAAAAGTCAGGGTGACCTCACAAAAAAAATTGGCTCCATCTTTTCAAAGTTATTCAGACATTAGCACGAAGTGTATCATAATTTTTTGGTGCCCATCTCAGGCGGACGATGTTTATGTCGCTCCTGTCACCAATACTATAGTCCCAGCAGTACTCGGGGGGGAGCAGCTTGCTTGGTTTGTTCAGCCAGTAGTACTTGTTGAGGTGACTCTCATCGTGCCACAGAGCCTCCACGTCATTTATTTTGTCCTCCATGATGCTCAGGTAGCAGGCGTCTGTCAGGTTCTTCACGTTTGCACACAATCCTCCGAAGATGGCAGCATGGTAGTAGAAATCTCCAGTTTCCATGAAGGCTGTGGATTTCTTGTTTCTGTCATAGGTGTACCTGTACTTTGGAAGTTTGTAATAATGCGCGTGGATTAGAGCCACAGAATCCCCCAGAGCCTCTGAGCCGAACCTCCCTTCAAACACTTGATCCACATCGAAGCAGAAGATGTAGCTGAAGTTGGAAGCAATTTCTGAATCTATGAGATTGGATATCATACTCATGCGCATCATAGAGATGTCCTGCCATCTGGTGTACATTTTCACCTTGATAACCTTGAGGCTTCGCTGAGGGCCGAGCTGGATTTGCGGAACCCTCTCTGGTGAATCTGTAAACACGTAGTACGTCACTGGTAACCCCGACATAAAGTGTTTTTCTGCCGAGGTCAGGAAATCCTTGCAGTAGGCATCCAGGTACCTGAGCAAGAGACAAACAAAACAGAAAGTGACTGTGCGATAGTCCAACTGATCATTTGCAGTTTCTTCAGTTGGAGTCAGGTAGCGTTTCTAAATCCTTACCCACATTTTTGAAAATGTCCGCATCTCAGCAGTCACAATATTTATGGGGTAAACAAACCTGCCCACAGCAAACACAGTGAGAGCCACAGACGACCGGAGTTGAATATGCTGCTCATCATAAGCATTCCCGTCAAATATCCCATTCCACATGATCGGGGCTTTCCAGGATGCGATTGTTTGAACCTTCGTTCTGGCCCTGGTGTTAAACAAGATGAAAAAAAGTTGACGATGAAGATGAACAGATTAATTTGAAGCCTCAGTCTCGAAAACTCAATTTTCAAGATTTATTATAAATGGATGGATTTACAACCAATCCTAACAACAAGATGTGCGACAGAGCGAGACGTTCTGGAAGATCTTTATCTGTAGTTTCTTTCTGCAGAAAAATAAAAAATACCTTCCGTTCTTCCATTTAAGACGGATGGAAATCAAGGAAGTCTAAATCCACCAAGCATGAGATGAAAGGATTAATGTGACCTCAAAGCTCGAGGACACAGTGACCGCCCATATGACTCAGTACCTGAAACCTGTTCTATACTTTTGCTTCTCAGGAAATCTAAAACACCAAAACGCTCATTGTGCTGATCCGAGCCAACCTGCACTACAGGTTTGGCAGCGGGGAGTGTCTGTTTAACGCTCGATCAAAATCTGATTTACACATGTAATGCTAATCTGACCGTAGATGTGAACCTGGTCTGTTTGGACAACGGAGGCAGTAGAGCGTGCGGCTGCTTGACACGAACTTGAACCTTCAGACAAACGGCTCCTTGATTGAACTGTTGCAGTTTGAACCCAACAATGTCAGATAAACTTGTTCAGACTCAAAAAAGGTTTGAAGTGACGAGGACTGACACGAACCCTCTTGGCACGAGGCTTTATTGTTTACTTTCCCTTTGAACTTTATTTACCTTAATCGTTCAGTATACGTTTTTCAGAATATCACATCAAAATAGCGAACCACGGTTTTTGGTAAAGAGGAGTTTAGTTTATAGGAAATTGACTGTCATCCATTCTGCTATTGCATTAAATTACATTGTAGGGTATATGAGATAATGTTGAATTTCCTTTAAAATAATAATGTACAGACTGATGCTAATCGTACATACTATAAACACAGCACTAAACTGTGAAATTAATAAAATAAAATACAGCAATGCAATGTAGTTCAGTTGATTTTGTTTTAACGGTAACACACTGTAAAGTTGATAACAGTATGAGTTCTGTAAAATAACTTATAAGTTAATATAAATGAGAATTGTTTACAGTGCAAGGGTCAGATCTCTTACCCAAAGTTCAGGTCGCCATCTATGTTCCTCTTCTCTTCTTTTTTCTCTCTGGGCACCGGCGGGTTTTCTTCATGGGTAACAAATCTAAAGGTACTTTAAAAAAAAAGTACATTATTGTGGTTCTGAAAATGAAAGGTCATCATCTCACACAGAAAGTTCTGCAGCTGTTCAGGAAGAGAGTGAAGTATTTTCACCTGGTGTATAAAAAGTGGAAGCCGAGCACCAACATCACAAACCAGAGGCCGAGCCCCCATTTCCTCACGGCATTACGGAGCAGACTGCAACGATAGAAAAGCAGGAAATGAACACGTTGAATTTGCATAATAAACAGTCACAAAATATTTCACTTCATATCTTTACAGCCTTACACGTGACACGTGTGTTAAACAGACATTAAGCATGAACATGAAGCACAGTGACGACATATTAGACGGTGAATACTGTAAAGTGTGTAAGTTTTGCAGGATTATGCAAAAAAAGGAAACAAACCAATTACCCCCAAACTCGTTGGAGGGGTGGGGCCTGCGTCTGGCAGGAACCAATTCAATTTCAGTTCAATTCAATTTAACTTCTATTGCACCAAATCACAAGTTACGTTCTCTCGAGGCAGGAAGTAAGATCAAGAGCTTTCAATTATTAGAGAAACCAAACAAGCGAGTAACCACTGAGGAATAAACTTTTAAAAACGAATAAATCATTTCGATTATTTGACGGCTTTGTTTTCTTTTTGTATTTCAAAAGATGACTATTGAGCAGAGAGTTACCTCATCGCTGGGAAACAAGCTCAACCACGATTATGGCTTCTGGTGATAATGGGCAAAACTTCACCTTTAAGAGAAAAACAGCATTTTAACCGTTAACAAATGAAAACATTTTCAAGTCAACCAACAAACAGCATCGTACTCAGAGCAGTGGATTCCTGTAGGAATAATAATAATAATGATAATACATTGCACAGTAACACGGGTCACATTCTATACTTAAACATTTTCCAGTCAAATAACCCTAACCCTAACACGTTTTATTAATCGAGCGCTTTTCAAATCCTTTACCGCACTGTGTTGTGCAAATATTTCAGATTTTAAGAACAAATGAAATGCATGTTTTTCATGAAAACTAAAGTAACAGCGGCTTGTACAAGTTTGAGGATCTTTCATTGTATTTGCAATAAACTTAAAACTACATAACTAATGTGAAGAAGTTTTAAACATAATGATAAATCTGACTTGTAGCCACTGACTCGATAAGAAGAACAGAAGAGGATTTAGAAAAAGAAGTCAGGATTTCAGTTTGTCGAGTTCCATCAGCAAACACTGAGACATGTTTACTTACCTGTGTGCAGGTTGTTTTCACCAGCGTGGATTTGGTGAACATGAACATGCAACCCTGGTCAGCAAGCGGAGTTATGATTTTCCTCTGGTTTCACGTTCCAAATGGCAAAAGACCGGTGTAAGAGTCCAGGATGTTTTCTCTGTATCCCAGACTAATGCCACTAATTCAGCAGGTGTGTCTGCTGACTGCAGAGAGGGGGTGGTTCCTCTCACTGAGGGGAGGGAATCAGGACATTCACCACGGAACGGCCCTGCCTCTTTCCTCCAGGCTGTCAACCTGAAATCACATTTAAATTTCACTGGAACTGGATCACATGAATTATGCTTGCGGCAAATGAATGAAGAGTGATACATCTCCACATTAGACTGTAATTATAATACCGGTGAAACAACAGGAACATTTTCTGAATATTCAGGTGAGAAGTGGCGTTTGGGTTAAGGCAGCACATGAATTATCCCTTAAGCTCAGTAAAGTGAATTGCATCTTATTTTCATCCTGCGTTATTTGCGTTCAGCTTTGCATCCGTCACAGGTTTGTAGTGTCAGACACCTCGTTAGCCTCGCTGACGGCCAGGCCGACCCTCATCAGGTCATTACTGCAAATAAAGATGGACGTGCGTCTCCACTTCCTCCCACGGTCTAGAAATGAGGCCTAAATATCAAATGCTGCTATTTTGAGCTGTTGATCTAATGATTTTTAGAAAGTCTGTGTCTAAAGAGACATTAAAGATTCCTGGATCTACCCCTGTCGTTGAAAAGTATCATCGAAAAAACTGTTCAGAGGTTTTTGTTCAGTGTCTTTTCATCAGATCTGCAGCGATGAAGCACGAGGACTCAGGGACGGAGTCGAGTCAGAAACGTGTTAACGAGACAGAGACGTGAAGAAGAGACAGAAATATGTGTCCTTCAACAGAACAAATCTGTACCATCTGTAATGATAAGCTTTAAAAATGGGTGTGTGTTTTGGTGTGTGTGTGTGTGTGTGTCTGTGTGTGTGTGTGTGTCTGTTCACACTTTGACAAGGACAGAATAATGACAGGACACCGTGAGATCAGCATCACAATTTTTAAATAAAGAATTAACACCTAAAGAAAAATCCAAAATAAAGAGAAATTTCATGCACTACATGCTGAATCAATACAATGTCATATTTAGAATTACAGCTATTAGAGTATTTATTTATATATGGCATGTCTCTACACCCTTTGTATAACCAATATTAACTGACTTAAATATTAAAACTCTTAAACATAGACTTTTATCTCTTCAACCAGAAAGACTTCCACAAAGATTCAAAGATTACTACGTCCTGAAACCTTCAGTTTCCAAGACCAACAAGTCTTCTACAATGTACATGTTCAAAGTTAAACACTGATAACATTAAAACATCAAAACATCCACAAAGATCAAAGACACTACACCACTTCTCAGTGGTGTTACACATCAAATTAAAAGCACATACCCAAAACAGAATGCAATTGTAAGATAATGTAGCAAAAGTCGTAACATCCTGAAACTTCAACTTCTAAGACCAACAAGTCCTCGCTGCAATATACTTGTTCAAAGTTAAACACTGATTCCCCACTTCTTCACCCTGAAAACTGTTGCTGCATTTGAATTTATTTGACTGTTACATGTTATACATATATTCATATTATTCTATTTAATATTCCCCACCCCTTCACCCTGTAAACTGCTGCTTCATTTAACCTTGACTTTAATTTGATTTGACTGTTATATGTTATACATATATTCATATTACTTAATTTAATATTCACTTGACTGTGTTATATGTTATTTGTTACGATGTTATGTTATATGTTGTAAAGTCGTCTACTGCGTAGAAGTTGCCTGCCACGTCTTAAGAATTTCACTGCTCCGATGACGCTGTCATTGGTGCATGTGACAATAAACTTTGATTTGATTTGATCCTGCTTGTCTCCCGTTATTGCGTTGCGTTGTTTCTTATTTTCTGTCAAGTTATTATAAAAGCGTGTCCATATATATATATTATTTTTCTAATGTTTGTTAGGAAGTCTCTTCCATGTCTGGGCATCTCAAGGAGTGGAGGAGGGACACAGAACCGGCCAACATTCAACCAATGATATTAAGATTGAACTGCACTAGGTGCATGCAAGTTTCAAAAAAATGATATATTACATTTTTTATTGTGCTAGCATGTTCAGGAAACACCCATAACTCTTTAAATTATTGCCAAATTTTCCCCTTATGTTAAAAATATTTTTTTTATGTCAAAATATTGGTTTAAGAAATAGAAGGGGTGCAAATAACTCTGCCCAGCCAAAAAAAGCATCTTATTTTTGCTATGTGCAGTTTTTGTATTTATTAATATATATTTTCAAAAAATACATACAAATATATATATATATATAATGGCTAGTTTAGTTTTTGTTTATTCTTACAGGATTTTTTCGCATCTTATGGGACTTTAGAATTAAAAAATCTCAAGCTCAATTTAATTGGTTGGACGATTCTTGGCCTGCAGTTAATGTGCAAGTGTCTTATATAATATATTCCAACATGCATCATTTCCCACACAAGTGTTTTCCACGTTCCTACGAGTATCATGGATCTTATATCTCTACATATTGTTCAGATCTAACTCAGCTTGGATGACCCGATTAGAATTTATTGGTCAAAGTCAGGGTGACCTCACAAAAAAATTGTCTCCATCTTTTCAAAGTTATTCAGACATTAGCACGAAGTGTATCGTAATGTTTTGGTGCCCATTTCAGGCGGACGATGTTTATGTCGCTCCTGTCACCAATACTATAGTCCCAGCAGTACTCGGGGGGGAGCAGCTTGCTTGGTTTGTTCAGCCAGTAGTACTTGTTGAGGTGACTCTCATCGTGCCACAGAGCCTCCACGTCATTTATTTTGTCCTCCATGATGCTCAGGTAGCAGGCGTCTGTCAGGTTCTTCACGTTTGCACACAATCCTCCGAAGATGGCAGCATGGTAGTAGAAATCTCCAGTTTCCATGAAGGCTGTGGATTTCTTGTTTCTGTCATAGGTGTACCTGTACTTTGGAAGTTTGTAATAATGCGCGTGGATTAGAGCCACAGAATCCCCCAGAGCCTCTGAGCCGAACCTCCCTTCAAACACTTGATCCACATCGAAGCAGAAGATGTAGCTGAAGTTGGAAGCAATTTCTGAATCTATGAGATTGGATATCATACTCATGCGCATCATAGAGATGTCCTGCCATCTGGTGTACATTTTCACCTTGATAACCTTGAGGCTTCGCTGAGGGCCGAGCTGGATTTGCGGAACCCTCTCTGGTGAATCTGTAAACACGTAGTACGTCACTGGTAACCCCGACATAAAGTGTTTTTCTGCCGAGGTCAGGAAATCCTTGCAGTAGGCATCCAGGTACCTGAGCAAGAGACAACAAAACAGAAAGTGACTGTGCGATAGTCCAACTGATCATTTGCAGTTTCTTCAGTTGGAGTCAGGTAGCGTTTCTAAATCCTTACCCACATTTTTGAAAATGTCCGCATCTCAGCAGTCACAATATTCATGGGGTAAACAAACCTGCCCACAGCAAACACAGTGAGAGCCACAGACGACCGGAGTTGAATATGCTGCTCATCATAAGCATTCCCGTCAAATATCCCATTCCACATGATCGGGGCTTTCCAGGATGCGATTGTTTGAACCTTCGTTCTGGCCCTGGTGTTAAACAAGATGAAAAAAAGTTGACGATGAAGATGAACAGATTAATTTGAAGCCTCAGTCTCGAAACTCAATTTTCAAGATTTATTATAAATGGATGGATTTACAACCAATCCTAACAACAAGATGTGCGACAGAGCGAGACGTCTGGAAGATCTTTATCTGTAGTTTCTTTCTGCAGAAAAATAAAAAATACCTTCCGTTCTTCCATTTAAGACGGATGGAAATCAAGGAAGTCTAAATCCACCAAGCATGAGATGAAAGGATTAATGTGACCTCAAAGCTCGAGGACACAGTGACCGCCCATATGACTCAGTACCTGAAACCTGTTCTGTACTTTTGCTTATCAGGAAATCTAAATCCGAGCCAACCTGCACTACAGGTTTGGCAGCGGGGAGTGTCTGTTTTAACGCTCGATCAAAATCTGATTTACACATGTAATGCTAATCTGACCGTAGATGTGAACCTGGTCTGTTTGGACAACGGAGGCAGTAGAGCGTGCGGCTGCTTGACACGAACTTGAACCTTCAGACAAACGGCTCCTTGATTGAACTGTTGCAGTTTGAACCCAACAATTTTTGTCAGATAAACTTGTTCAGACTCAAAAAAGGTTTGAAGTGACGAGGACTGACACGAACCCTCTTGGCACGAGGCTTTATTGTTTACTTTCCCTTTGAACTTTATTTACCTTAATTGTTCAGTATACGTTTTTCAGAATATCACATCAAAATAGCGAACCACGGTTTTTGGTAAAGAGGAGTTTAGTTTATAGGAAATTGACTGTCATCCATTCTGCTATTGCATTAAATTACATTGTAGGGTATATGAGATAATGTTGAATTTCCTTTAAAATAATAATGTACAGACTGATGCTAATCGTACATACTATAAACACAGCACTAAACTGTGAAATTAATAAAATAAAATACAGCAATGCAATGTAGTTCAGTTGATTTTGTTTTAACGGTAACACACTGTAAAGTTGATAACAGTATGAGTTCTGTAAAATAACTTATAAGTTAATATAAATGAGAATTGTTTACAGTGCAAGGGTCAGATCTCTTACCCAAAGTTCAGGTCGCCATCTATGTTCCTCTTCTCTTCTTTTTTCTCTCTGGGCACCGGCGGGTTTTCTTCATGGGTAACAAATCTAAAGGTACTTTAAAAAAAAAGTACATTATTGTGGTTCTGAAAATGAAAGGTCATCATCTCACACAGAAAGTTCTGCAGCTGTTCAGGAAGAGAGTGAAGTATTTTCACCTGGTGTATAAAAAGTGGAAGCCGAGCACCAACATCACAAACCAGAGGCCGAGCCCCCATTTCCTCACGGCATTACGGCGCAGACTGCAACGATAGAAAAGCAGGAAATGAACACGTTGAATTTGCATAATAAACAGTCACAAAATATTTCACTTCATATCTTTACAGCCTTACACGTGACACGTGTGTTAAACAGACATTAAGCATGAACATGAAGCACAGTGACGACATATTAGACGGTGAATACTGTAAAGTGTGTAAGTTTTGCAGGATTATGCAAAAAAAGGAAACAAACCAATTACCCCCAAACTCGTTGGAGGGGTGGGGCCTGCGTCTGGCAGGAACCAATTCAATTTCAGTTCAATTCAATTTAACTTCTATTGCACCAAATCACAAGTTACGTTCTCTCGAGGCAGGAAGTAAGATCAAGAGCTTTCAATTATTAGAGAAACCAAACAAGCGAGTAACCACTGAGGAATAAACTTTTAAAAACGAATAAATCATTTCGATTATTTGACGGCTTTGTTTTCTTTTTGTATTTCAAAAGATGACTATTGAGCAGAGAGTTACTAGCCTGGGTGCCAGACGAACTTAGCCCCGCCCACAACATTTGTTGTTCGGGAAGTTCGGTCTGGAGTCGCTCCGTTGGGGAGAAACTATGCTCGAACAGAAGCTGTTCGATCCAATCAAATCTTCAGGGCGGGCTTTATACGATGATGGACAGGTGATCAAGAGTAACGTAATCAACCACGTCATCAAAGTAGGCTTGGATAGAATGCCTGCCGCTGGAGAGCTGAGATGTGTAGATGCTGCATTTGAGACTGTTTTAGGAGACATCGACAGCGCATTCATTTTGAAAGAGGAACAGAGAACGCGGACGCGACGCCAAAGCGCCGCGTCGCGCTAATCCCTATCGCGCCGGTGCTTGGCTGTTAAACACCGGACGCTGAAGCGACGCTGACCCGCCGGGCAGCGCTAATAATATCACCGGTTGATCCAGTAGCATTCAAGCATACCGGTATACTTACTTGTTGCTCCAACATTAAGCAACAGCGTCCCAACATTTGTCTCTCTTGTTGTTGTCTTTATACAACATGTTCCGAGGATCATACAACTCACTGCACTTCTCCACTTCAATTATTAATTTAATGTCATCCATGTTGAAGAACTTCTCCGCTGTTTGCTCCGTTAAATGTCGGGTGTGGAGGGTAAATTACGTATTCTCCACTCAAGCCTATGTGGAGAATACCCCCCCCTCTCTCTCTTTTTTTCTTTATCACTGCTTGTGTGGCTGTAGTGGATGGGCAGAGGGAGACATTTAATAATGTCATTGGTAAAACTCCAGGAAAACAGAAGGGGACTTCAAAGTATTTAAATTAATTTCAGTGTGTTTCCTGTCGCGATACGCTCGCGTCAAGCGGAAAAAATAGACTCGACGCCGAAACGATCGCTGCACGGAGCGAGGCAGCTTTGGGGCAGAGCGGCGCTTCAGCCTCCGGTGTGACCCGCACAAAGGTTTAACATGGGAGTGGATGGGAGCCAGCTGTTATTTAAGGCTTGGCGCTGCGCTTCAGCGTCAGGTGTGAACCCGGCATTAGTAAATAACTCACAATGATTCGCTTAACATACGTCACATACTACGTTGCTCTGATTGGTTGTAGGTCTATCCAATTGAGCGAAGAGGAATTATATTTCCTGGTTCGGTTGAAACACGCCCCATAATCACAGCCCAATGGAGCGGTCTCAGACTCACATTCTGACTAGAATTGTGAGTATGACAACGTCAGGCTAGAGAGTTACCTCATCGCTGGGAAACAAGCTCAACCACGATTATGGCTTCTGGTGATAATGGGCAAAACTTCACCTTTAAGAGAAAAACAGCATTTTAACCGTTAACAAATGAAAACATTTTCAAGTCAACCAACAAACAGCATCGTACTCAGAGCAGTGGATTCCTGTAGGAATAATAATAATAATGATAATACATTGCACAGTAACACGGGTCACATTCTATACTTAAAACATTTTCCAGTCAAATAACCCTAACCCTAACACGTTTTATTAATCGAGCGCTTTTCAAATCCTTTACCGCACTGTGTTGTGCAAATATTTCAGATTTTAAGAACAAATGAAATGCATGTTTTTCATGAAAACTAAAGTAACAGCGGCTTGTACAAGTTTGAGGATCTTTCATTGTATTTGCAATAAACTTAAAACTACATAACTAATGTGAAGAAGTTTTAAACATAATGATAAATCTGACTTGTAGCCACTGACTCGATAAGAAGAACAGAAGAGGATTTAGAAAAAGAAGTCAGGATTTCAGTTTGTTGAGTTCCATCAGCAAACACTGAGACATGTTTACTTACCTGTGTGCAGGTTGTTTTCACCAGCGTGGATTTGGTGAACATGAACATGCAACCCTGGTCAGCAAGCGGAGTTATGATTTTCCTCTGGTTTCACGTTCCAAATGGCAAAAGACCGGTGTAAGAGTCCAGGATGTTTTCTCTGTATCCCAGACTAATGCCACTAATTCAGCAGGTGTGTCTGCTGAATGCAGAGAGGGGGTGGTTCCTCTCACTGAGGGGAGGGAATCAGGACATTCACCACGGAACGGCCCTGCCTCTTTCCTCCAGGCTGTCAACCTGAAATCACATTTAAATTTCACTGAAACTGGATCACATGAATTATGCTTGCGGCAAATGAATGAAGAGTGATACATCTCCACATTAGACTGTAATTATAATACCGGTGAAACAACATTTTCTGAATATTCAGGTGAGAAGTGGCGTTTGGGTTAAGGCAGCACATGAATTATCCCTTAACCCCAGGCACGTGCAGAGGGGGGGGGGTGGAGGGGGCTTGAGCTCTACTGGAAGAAAACAGGTTTATCAGGTATGTGCATAACATGCAAATCAAGGAGCGCTTTCTTCAGGTGTGTAACGTTCATACCACAAGTGGAGATGCTCTTGAAAAGGTAGTGATAGCTCTACTGGAAGAAAATGATCTGAAGTTGGAAAACATCCGGGGTCAAGGGTATGATGGTGCTGCAAACATGAGCGGACGCTTTAAGGGACTTCAGTCAAGAATTCTACAAAGAAATCCAAAGGCCTTGTATGTACACTGTCAGGCACATTGCCTTAATCTGGTGTTAGTTGAAAGTGCAAAGTCTAACATCTGTTTTGTCAGCTTTTTCAACTTAGTTGAAAAACTTTATGCTTTTGTGGCCAACTCATCCAAACGACACTCTGCATTTACTGAAATGCAGAAGACGATGTACCCTGATCAGCGTCCACTGGAGCTGCAGAAGCTGTCAGACACGCGGTGGGCCTGCAGAGAAACTGCCCTTCGCACTCTAAGGAAGGTCCTCCCAGCTGTCATGCAGTTTCTTGAGGAAATGACACAACAAGACCCACCAGACTCTTCAGCAGGTGATGCAATGATTCTTCTCAAGAGCATCAACTTTGAATTCTTACTGTGTCTGGAGATCACCTGTCCAATCTTCCAGGTGACTGCAATGGCCTCTGATGCTTTGCAGCAGAAAGATATAGACCTGGCTGCAGCATACAAAGTTGTTGATGGAGTTTTTCAGAGGCTGGCCCACAGCAGAACAGAGGAGGAGTTTGAGAACATGTATAAACACGCTACAGAGAAGGCTGCATCAGTGGGCCTGGACCCCCCAACTGAGATTCCTGGTCAAGCTAGGAGGAGGAAAATGCCAGCAAAGTTCAAGGTCATTGCCACAACAGCTACTGCTGACCACACATTCTGTCACACATTCACCTTCGTATTAATATTTTCTGTCTGTTAAGTTTTGGTTTACTAATTCTCTTCTCTTTTCAGAACTCTGCCACTCCCCTCCTGCTCTGCACCTTCCTCATTCCTCTGATCCCTTCACCGGCTCCACCCACAGACGCACCTGTCTTCACTTCCCTCATTAGTCCCCCCTCTATATCTGCATGCCTGTTCCCCTTGTTCTCTGCCAGATCGTTTAGTGTGTTCCTGCCTAATCCTTCCAGCGTTACTTTCCTGATTCCTCTGCTGCCTGATTCCTCTGCGACCTGCCTGTTTTTTCCTGGACTACTCTTCTGCCTGCCCCTTACTGGATTTGTTTGCTTCGGACTGACTACCTGGTATCTGACTCCTGCTCTGTTGACCCTGGATTATCTCTGGCCTGCTCCTTACTGGATTTGTTTGCTTCGGACTGACTACCTGGTATCTGACCCTTGCTTCGTTCCAATAAACCTCGAACTTTGCTGATTCCCGCTCTGCCTCTTTGTCGTTTGCTTTTGGGTCCTCGCCTGCCATTCTGCCAGCCCTGACACATTCCCTACTTTGCAAGACTACTACCGTGTTAAAGTGTATTACATTTTTGTGGACACAATGACACAAGAGCTTCAGAGACGCTTTAAAGCAGAAGATAACTCCACATGGGAAATCCTGAATGCCCTCCACTGCCTGACAGTCCCAGAGAACTGGAAAACAGCACAAATTCCAACAGAGGCACTGCAAGCTGTGAAGAAACTCTGCCAGTTCTACAACATTGAAGAAGAAGACAAATTGCAGACAGAACTTAAGGTCTTCCATACTTCATACTCATGCCCCTCACCCATCAGTGTGACATCTATTCTTTCAGTGGTCAAAGAAAACAATGCACATCTGGTTTTCCCTAACTTGACTGAGCCGCTGAAGACATATGGCACCCTTCCGGTTTCTACAGCAACTGTTGAACGTTCTTTCTCAAAACTGAAGCTGGTGAAAACAAAACTTCGCACCCTTTGCACAGAGGAGAGGTTGTCAGAGCTTCTTTTACTGGCAATTGAAAAGGATATTCCAATCAACCTCAGTGAAGTCATTGACATTTTTCAGAGCATGGGCAACAGGAAGTTGCTGTTATAACTGCAACAAAGAAAAATGCCACTGTGAAAACTCAGAGACACAGACAGACCAGACAGACACTGACAAACAGACACAGGCACAGACAGACACAGACAGACACTGACAAACAGATACAGACAGACAGACACAGACAGACAGATACAGACACTGACAGACAGACACACCCACCCCTTCTCTATTATCTTTCTCCCATTATTAATGTTCCCCTTTCAGTTACAGTTAGCTATACAATATGAATATGTGTCTGTTAATAAATACAGTACTGAGGTTAGAAAACAAAAATAAAGCTGTGAAATTAAAATAAAGTGTCAGAATTGATTCATTTTTGTCCTCTAATTTGATTAAAACTGAAAAGGAAGGACTCCAGGAAGAGTAGCCACAGTTAAACAGTCCAGTATCTAATGGTGATCTAAATTCAACCTAATACATTATCTTCATATGTCCTAAATTAGTGCACAGCTTGAATTATGGGCTTTGAATGAGTAACTTGTTCTATTTAGTTCAAGCAGTCAGCCTTGGCTGCAGCCTCTCTCAGCAAGTAGTAAGTCACAGTGAGCCATTTTCAATGTTAGTTATCTTTGCAACTTGTTGTGATCACATAACAGCCACTATCTCTCATGCTCTTTCTAGTGTCTACACTATGAGATCAATACAGTCCACCTCCAGCAATATCAGCAGCAGCAGCCTCCTCACCAACCCCCCCAACAGAAGCTGTTCAATGTACCCATGAGGTAAAACAGAGACTAATTTTGCTTTGCACTGACCTCTAACAAATATATGAGTATGTACAATGATATGGTATATGTTGTGATTCCATGTTACATTCTTTATGAATATGGGTTGCTACAATTCAACCGGTTGTATAGCAAGGTATGCTTCTGTATCGTGTTTCAAATGCGTGCTCCATGTGCCCCTTTTTAAACTTTGAGCACCTGCCCCTCCAAAGGTCTCTGCACGGCCCTGCTTAAGCTCAGTAAAGTGAATTGCATCTTATTTTCATCCTGCGTTATTTGCGTTCAGCTTTGCATCCGTCACAGGTTTGTAGTGTCAGACACCTCGTTAGCCTCGCTGACGGCCAGGCCGACCCTCATCAGGTCATTACTGCAAATAAAGATGGACGGTGCGTCTCCACTTCCTCCCACGGTCTAGAAATGAGGCCTAAATATCAAATGCTGCTATTTTGAGCTGTTGATCTAATGATTTTTAGAAAGTCTGTGTCTAAAGAGAGATTAAAGATTCCTGGATCTACCCCTGTCGTTGAAAAGTATCATCGAAAAAACTGTTCAGAGGTTTTTGTTCAGTGTCTTTTCATCAGATCTGCAGCGATGAAGCACAAGGACTCAGGGACGGAGTCGAGTCAGAAACGTGTTAACGAGACAGAGACGTGAAGAAGAGACAGAAATATGTGTCCTTCAACAGAACAAATCTGTACCATCTGTAATGATAAGCTTTAAAAATGGGTGTGTGTTTTGGTGTGTGTGTGTGTGTGTGTCTGTGTGTGTGTGTGTGTCTGTTCACACTTTGACAAGGACAGAATAATGACAGGACACCGTGAGATCAGCATCACAATTTTTAAATAAAGAATTAACACCTAAAGAAAAATCCAAAATAAAGAGAAATTTCATGCACTACATGCTGAATCAATACAATGTCATATTTAGAATTACAGCTATTAGAGTATTTATTTATATATGGCATGTCTCTACACCCTTTGTATAACCAATATTAACTGACTTAAATATTAAAACTCTTAAACATAGACTTTTATCTCTTCAACCAGAAAGACTTCCACAAAGATTCAAAGATTACTACGTCCTGAAACCTTCAGTTTCCAAGACCAACAAGTCTTCTACAATGTACATGTTCAAAGTTAAACACTGATAACATTAAAACATCAAAACATCCACAAAGATCAAAGACACTACACCACTTCTCAGTGGTGTTACACATCAAATTAAAAGCACATACCCAAAACAGAATGCAATTGTAAGATAATGTAGCAAAAGTCGTAACATCCTGAAACTTCAACTTCTAAGACCAACAAGTCCTCGCTGCAATATACTTGTTCAAAGTTAAACACTGATTCCCCACTTCTTCACCCTGAAAACTGTTGCTGCATTTGAATTTATTTGACTGTTACATGTTATACATATATTCATATTATTCTATTTAATATTCCCCACCCCTTCACCCTGTAAACTGCTGCTTCATTTAACCTTGACTTTAATTTGATTTGACTGTTATATGTTATACATATATTCATATTACTTAATTTAATATTCACTTGACTGTGTTATATGTTATTTGTTACGATGTTATGTTATATGTTGTAAAGTCGTCTACTGCGTAGAAGTTGCCTGCCACGTCTTAAGAATTTCACTGCTCCGATGACGCTGTCATTGGTGCATGTGACAATAAACTTTGATTTGATTTGATCCTGCTTGTCTCCCGTTATTGCGTTGCGTTGTTTCTTATTTTCTGTCAAGTTATTATAAAAGAGTGTCCATATATATATATTATTTTTCTAATGTTTGTTAGGAAGTCTCTTCCATGTCTGGGCATCTCAAGGAGTGGAGGAGGGACACAGAACCGGCCAACATTCAACCAATGATATTAAGATTGAACTGCACTAGGTGCATGCAAGTTTCAAAAAAATGATATATTACATTTTGTATTGTGCTAGCATGTTCAGGAAACACCCATAACTCTTTAAATTATTGCCAAATTTTCCCCTTATGTTAAAAATATTTTTTTTATGTCAAAATATTGGTTTAAGAAATAGAAGGGGTGCAAATAACTCTGCCCAGCCAAAAAAAGCATCTTATTTTTGCTATGTGCAGTTTTTGTATTTATTAATATATATTTTCAAAAAATACATACAAATATATATATATATATAATGGCTAGTTTAGTTTTTGTTTATTCTTACAGGATTTTTTCGCATCTTATGGGACTTTAGAATTAAAAAATCTCAAGCTCAATTTAATTGGATGGACGATTCTTGGCCTGCAGTTAATGTGCAAGTGTCTTATATAATATATTCCAACATGCATCATTTCCCACACAAGTGTTTTCCACGTTCCTACGAGTATCATGGATCTTATATCTCTACATATTGTTCAGATCTAACTCAGCTTGGATGACCCGATTAGAATTTATTGGTCAAAGTCAGGGTGACCTCACAAAAAAATTGTCTCCATCTTTTCAAAGTTATTCAGACATTAGCACGAAGTGTATCGTAATGTTTTGGTGCCCATTTCAGGCGGACGATGTTTATGTCGCTCCTGTCACCAATACTATAGTCCCAGCAGTACTCGGGGGGGAGCAGCTTGCTTGGTTTGTTCAGCCAGTAGTACTTGTTGAGGTGACTCTCATCGTGCCACAGAGCCTCCACGTCATTTATTTTGTCCTCCATGATGCTCAGGTAGCAGGCGTCTGTCAGGTTCTTCACGTTTGCACACAATCCTCCGAAGATGGCAGCATGGTAGTAGAAATCTCCAGTTTCCATGAAGGCTGTGGATTTCTTGTTTCTGTCATAGGTGTACCTGTACTTTGGAAGTTTGTAATAATGCGCGTGGATTAGAGCCACAGAATCCCCCAGAGCCTCTGAGCCGAACCTCCCTTCAAACACTTGATCCACATCGAAGCAGAAGATGTAGCTGAAGTTGGAAGCAATTTCTGAATCTATGAGATTGGATATCATACTCATGCGCATCATAGAGATGTCCTGCCATCTGGTGTACATTTTCACCTTGATAACCTTGAGGCTTCGCTGAGGGCCGAGCTGGATTTGCGGAACCCTCTCTGGTGAATCTGTAAACACGTAGTACGTCACTGGTAACCCCGACATAAAGTGTTTTTCTGCCGAGGTCAGGAAATCCTTGCAGTAGGCATCCAGGTACCTGAGCAAGAGACAACAAAACAGAAAGTGACTGTGCGATAGTCCAACTGATCATTTGCAGTTTCTTCAGTTGGAGTCAGGTAGCGTTTCTAAATCCTTACCCACATTTTTGAAAATGTCCGCATCTCAGCAGTCACAATATTCATGGGGTAAACAAACCTGCCCACAGCAAACACAGTGAGAGCCACAGACGACCGGAGTTGAATATGCTGCTCATCATAAGCATTCCCGTCAAATATCCCATTCCACATGATCGGGGCTTTCCAGGATGCGATTGTTTGAACCTTCGTTCTGGCCCTGGTGTTAAACAAGATGAAAAAAAGTTGACGATGAAGATGAACAGATTAATTTGAAGCCTCAGTCTCGAAACTCAATTTTCAAGATTTATTATAAATGGATGGATTTACAACCAATCCTAACAACAAGATGTGCGACAGAGCGAGACGTCTGGAAGATCTTTATCTGTAGTTTCTTTCTGCAGAAAAATAAAAAATACCTTCCGTTCTTCCATTTAAGACGGATGGAAATCAAGGAAGTCTAAATCCACCAAGCATGAGATGAAAGGATTAATGTGACCTCAAAGCTCGAGGACACAGTGACCGCCCATATGACTCAGTACCTGAAACCTGTTCTGTACTTTTGCTTATCAGGAAATCTAAAACACCAAAACGCTCATTGTGCTGATCCGAGCCAACCTGCACTACAGGTTTGGCAGCGGGGAGTGTCTGTTTAGATAGATAGATAGATAGATAGATTACTTTATTCATCCCCGAAGGGAAATTAAGTCGTCATAGCAGCCGGTACATTTGAATACAATAAAATACAATACAATAAAATAAAATAAAATAAAAAGTACTGAGGTAGAAAGAATAAAAACAGAATCACAAGATAAATAGGTAGATAAGGTGCATTGGCAAGATGACGGTAATAGTACTGATGATATGATGGTAATGTTATTGTTATTGTTAGACAGTATATCAAAATAGTACAGTATATATAGTATATAATATAACATAATATATATTTATATGTGATAGTAATTATACCAATATAATAGCAGTATATATTAATAATGGCAGCAACAGTATATATAATAATAGTAAGTATAATAATAATAATAATATGTACACATGTATAAATATGTGTTTTTGGACTTATACATACAGTGAATGTACCAATAGTATGATATATAGTAGAGGGGGTATAAATATAAGTATTTAACTATTTAACGCTTATAACGCTATTTAACTATTTAACGCTCGATCAAAATCTGATTTACACATGTAATGCTAATCTGACTGTAGACGTGAACCAGATCTGTTTGGACAACGGAGGCAGTAGAACGTGCGGCTGCTTGACACGAACTTGAACCTTCAGACAAACGGCTCCTTGATTGAACTGTTGCAGTTTGAACCCAACAATTTTTGTCAGATAAACTTGTTCAGACTCAAAAAAGGTTTGAAGTGACGAGGACTGACACGAACCCTCTTGGCACGAGGCTTTATTGTTTACTTTCCCTTTGAACTTTATTTACCTTAATTGTTCAGTATACGTTTTTCAGAATATCACATCAAAATAGCGAACCACGGTTTTTGGTAAAGAGGAGTTTAGTTTATAGGAAATTGACTGTCATCCATTCTGCTATTGCATTAAATTACATTGTAGGGTATATGAGATAATGTTGAATTTCCTTTAAAATAATAATGTACAGACTGATGCTAATCGTACATACTATAAACACAGCACTAAACTGTGAAATTAATAAAATAAAATACAGCAATGCAATGTAGTTCAGTTGATTTTGTTTTAACGGTAACACACTGTAAAGTTGATAACAGTATGAGTTCTGTAAAATAACTTATAAGTTAATATAAATGAGAATTGTTTACAGTGCAAGGGTCAGATCTCTTACCCAAAGTTCAGGTCGCCATCTATGTTCCTCTTCTCTTCTTTTTTCTCTCTGGGCACCGGCGGGTTTTCTTCATGGGTAACAAATCTAAAGGTACTTTAAAAAAAAAGTACATTATTGTGGTTCTGAAAATGAAAGGTCATCATCTCACACAGAAAGTTCTGCAGCTGTTCAGGAAGAGAGTGAAGTATTTTCACCTGGTGTATAAAAAGTGGAAGCCGAGCACCAACATCACAAACCAGAGGCCGAGCCCCCATTTCCTCACGGCATTACGGAGCAGACTGCAACGATAGAAAAGCAGGAAATGAACACGTTGAATTTGCATAATAAACAGTCACAAAATATTTCACTTCATATCTTTAAAGCCTTACACGTGACACGTGTGTTAAACAGACATTAAGCATGAACATGAAGCACAGTGACGACATATTAGACGGTGAATACTGTAAAGTGTGTAAGTTTTGCAGGATTATGCAAAAAAAGGAAACAAACCAATTACCCCCAAACTCGTTGGAGGGGTGGGGCCTGCGTCTGGCAGGAACCAATTCAATTTCAGTTCAATTCAATTTAACTTCTATTGCACCAAATCACAAGTTACGTTCTCTCGAGGCAGGAAGTAAGATCAAGAGCTTTCAATTATTAGAGAAACCAAACAAGCGAGTAACCACTGAGGAATAAACTTTTAAAAACGAATAAATCATTTCGATTATTTGACGGCTTTGTTTTCTTTTTGTATTTCAAAAGATGACTATTGAGCAGAGAGTTACCTCATCGCTGGGAAACAAGCTCAACCACGATTATGGCTTCTGGTGATAATGGGCAAAACTTCACCTTTAAGAGAAAAACAGCATTTTAACCGTTAACAAATGAAAACATTTTCAAGTCAACCAACAAACAGCATCGTACTCAGAGCAGTGGATTCCTGTAGGAATAATAATAATAATGATAATACATTGCACAGTAACACGGGTCACATTCTATACTTAAACATTTTCCAGTCAAATAACCCTAACCCTAACACGTTTTATTAATCGAGCGCTTTTCAAATCCTTTACCGCACTGTGTTGTGCAAATATTTCAGATTTTAAGAACAAATGAAATGCATGTTTTTCATGAAAACTAAAGTAACAGCGGCTTGTACAAGTTTGAGGATCTTTCATTGTATTTGCAATAAACTTAAAACTACATAACTAATGTGAAGAAGTTTTAAACATAATGATAAATCTGACTTGTAGCCACTGACTCGATAAGAAGAACAGAAGAGGATTTAGAAAAAGAAGTCAGGATTTCAGTTTGTTGAGTTCCATCAGCAAACACTGAGACATGTTTACTTACCTGTGTGCAGGTTGTTTTCACCAGCGTGGATTTGGTGAACATGAACATGCAACCCTGGTCAGCAAGCGGAGTTATGATTTTCCTCTGGTTTCACGTTCCAAATGGCAAAAGACCGGTGTAAGAGTCCAGGACTTTTTCACTGTATCCCAGACTAATGCCACTAATTCAGCAGGTGTGTCTGCTGACTGCAGAGAGGGGGTGGTTCCTCTCACTGAGGGGAGGGAATCAGGACATTCACCACGGAACGGCCCTGCCTCTTGAATGATAGAATAATTCGTTCTGGCACCTCAAGAGGCTTGTCTTGATTCGATGCTGCAGTTTGCTCTCTGTGTTTTCTTTAACAATGTTGTCAACAAAATCAGGAAAAATATGTTTTGCACAAATCTAGGGGTTGAGCTGTCTTCCTTCTGTCTGTATTCTAAGTGTACATGGATTCTCCCCTGATCCTTCTTCCCTGTTTTAAATTCCAGCAAAGCATTTAGTCAACCGGTAAATAAAGAGCGACGCTGCGTCTCCACTTTCTCACACCGGCCAGAAATGAAGCCTAAATAACCAACGCTGCTATTTTGAGCTGCTGATAAAATTTTTGTTTCAAAAGATCGAAGATTCCTGGATCTGCCCCTGTCGTTGAAAAGTATCATTGTAAAAAAAAATCTGAAGTTTTTCTTCAGTGTCTTTTCATCCGATCTGCAGTGATGAAGCACGAGGACTCAGGGACGGAGTCGAGTCAGGAACGTGTTAATGAGACAGAGATGTGAAGAAGAGACGGAAATATATGGAGCTAGATCAGTCTCATAAGAAATAAATGCACACAGAAATGAATCCGTGCGCAGAAAAGATCCACAAATGTATTTGGGGATTTATATATATATGTGACTCAAGACACAAATACATTTTTAATGCACACACAAATATATTTCATTCCATATATAAGTAAAACAAATTCACATGTAAAACATAAGATTCATAAACATATTTTCGATGCACACACAAATAGAAAAAGAATTCACAAATATATGCATGTAAAAGTATTTGCATTCTTCATCAAATTTATATGTGGAGCTTGTTACATTCATATATAAACTGTTGGACGTGCATTTACAAAGTGCTTTTAATTTGTAAACCTCGCTGCATTTGTGTGTGAAATATTTGAGACTCCCCTGACGTGACTCTGATCCACAAATAGTTTTTTAGAAGAAGACAGGAGACTCTTCTTATTTCTTGCGCCACGGCAGCGTCTCTACTCTTTACATGTCAGGCTGCCTGCGCGCGTTTCAATGACGTCGTGTGGAGGCACTCACACGTGATTGGCTGTAAAGGAGTGAGACATCTGATTGGCTACAGACGATCCCTTCTTAGAAAAAACGCATTTGTGGATCAGAGTCACGTCAGGGGAGTCTCAAAAGTTTCACACACAAATGCAGCGAGGTTTACAAATTAAAAGCACTTTGTAAATGCACGTCCAACAGTTTATAAATGAATGTAACAAGCTCCACATATGTATTTGATGAAGAATGCAAATAATGTTACATGCATATATCTGTGAATTTTTTTTCTATTTGTGTGTGCATCGGAAATATGTTTATTAATCTTATGTTTTACATGTTAATTTTGTTTACGTTTATATGGAATGAAACATATTTGTGTGTGCATTGAAAATGTATTTGTGTTTCGAGTCACGTACATTTGTGGATATTTTTTGCGCACGTATTCATTTCTGTGTGCATTTATTTCTTTTGAGACTGATCTAGCTCCATAGAAATATGTGTCCTTCAACACAACAAACCTGTACCAGCTGTTATTACAACCTTTAAGTGTGTGTGTGTGTGTGTGTATGTGTGTCTGTGTATATGTGTTTTTTTGTCTGTGTGTGTGTGTGTGTGTATGTGTGTGTGTGTGTGTGTTCACACTTTGACAAAGACAGAATAATGACAGGACACCGTGAGATCAGCATTAACATTTTTAAATAAAGAATTCACACCTAAAAAAAAAGAAAAATCCAAAATAAAGAGAAATCTCACGTTCTAAATGTTGAATCAATACAATGTCATGTTTATAATTACAGATATTAAAGTATTTATTTATATATGGCATGTCTTTACACCCTTTGTATAGCCCCCCCCCGCCCCCCGACTACAGCACCTTCTGCCTACCTTCCACCTGATTGGCTCTTGAGAAGGGAACTTCATATAAAAGTCAGTGTTGATATGTTGATGCGATGCCAGTGATAAGAAATAATTCACTTTTTTTTGTTTTGAAAAGGACAAAGATAAAAGACACTGGAATCACGTTTTCAGTTCGTTTTCCTCTGCAGAGCATCTGGACCTGTGCCGGTGATGGAACGGCAAGTTTAGTTGGGCCTAGATAAATCAATGAAACTTTAAACTGTTTCCATTCTACTCAAGTCAAGTCTCTATTTTTTGTTTATTCTTACATAAGTTTATTCGTACAGATTCTTTTGCATTTTATGGGACTTTAAAATAAAAAAATCTTAAGCTCAGTTTAATTATCAAGGCTGGTTTTGACGATTTTTTTCGCTTGCATCTAATGTCCAAGTGTCTTATTTAATATATTTAAACCTGCATCCTTTCCTACACGTGCTTTCCACGTTCCTACTGGTATCATGGATCTTATATATCTACATATTGTTCGGAGCCATCTCAGCTCAGCCTGGATCTTTGGGTCTTCTCCCCTTCAAAGTATTACTCTCAGACATCAGGCTTTCGTATGAGCTCAGTATCATTGGATCCTGCTTGGTCTAAAACTCATACGGCAAGAAGAAGAACAATCAAACGAACCCCAGCACAGGTACAGTTCAGTCAGTGCAGAAGAAAACGTGTCTCAGAACATGCTCCTGCGCTTCAGTCTGCATTCAAACTATTGAACTTCAAACAGACACTCGATGGAAAAATCCCTCAGAATGTCGTGATAACGGTCGCTGAGCGAGGTGGAAATGATGCGATGAGAAAGAGGCACTACTCGTGAAGATCTGGGGTAGCGGCTTCCAGCACAGCACACAGAGGCTGTTCCGGGTATCCATGCACGTCTTCTATACCCGAGTCGAACCCAGATGTTATTACTGTTTTCAGTATAAGAGTCAGATTCATTGGTTGGCTGGAAGGTGATCATTTCACAGATAAATCCGAATCTGGAGATAAAAGATACAATTTTAACTAACATTGAGCCTCATTTTTAATATTTTTGTCAAGAAGGTTTAATGCAAACAACCTTTTTTCGATCCATATATATGACTTGATAAATCTCTGTCTGAAATGTATTAACCCCTACTATCGGTTGAGCTCTTTTTAAGTTGTTAAAAACACCTGGTTTCATACCGTATTAAAACACACGGTAGAGAAGCAGGCCCTCTGGTATTTAAAGAGAAATTCAGGTTTACTGGGCATATCGTGGGAGTCCCTTTCATCTTAGCACTTCACCTCAGAGCATCACAGTATCAGTAGAAGCCGCTGAGAAGGTTGAAAGTGAAATCCAGCGTTTTAAAAGCACAGGTGATGCTCGGTGCATTTCAGGAGAACGTTAGGATTCAGTATAGAAACTTATCTGTTTTTCACTTTTAAGGATTTCGACAGCAGATTAACTTTCTGTGTCACCTGAGCAACTTTCACACTCTGCTTTGTGATCGGGTCGTTATCATTTAATACTTTGTTCAATAAAAGATAAGAAAGTTTCACAATTGTTTTTTAGAGACAAGGTGGAAATATTTGAGTGACTATCCCTGTGCCTCAGTCGTCACCTCCTTCTAATGACTGCAGACAGATGATCCGACAGGCTGACCCTCGGACAGCCGATCTAACCGGATATTTGAGGTGCAGTGATGAATCACACAACACTTTTAGGAAAAGGGGGATCTGAGGGTCCCCGTGTGAGAAACCCAAGTGTCCAACTGCAGCTCAGGGGACAGTGGTAACGGGACAAGCTGGGGACACAAGTAACAGAACTCGTCTCATTTCGGTTCGGCCTTCGCTCCAAAACAAAGATCTGAGAGGAGTCCAAAAAATGCAGAGAACATCACCTACAGCAGTTATCTTTAGTTTTTTTTAAACATCGTGGATCAGCTGGATTTTAGAACAACGTGGATCACCTCTTTATATCAGGTGTCCTTAAAAGGAGAAAGTGTTCCTACAGCACAGAGCACATGATCAGTGTGAGGATGTCGCTCAGTAAATGTACACGTGTCCATTTTCAGACTTTAAATGTTGGCAGTCAAAGCGGCCGTCACTTTACCCCGGGGGCTTTTTCGGCCCCACACCTGCCCGAGCAATGCTCCGGCCTCCAGGGGCTGCAGAGTGGTCGTGCTTCCCTTGTGCTCGTCTCATCGCCGACTCCATCTTGCATATTTTGTTTTTTCCTTAAGGTTTCCTCGCTGCTCCAACACTCCATCCTTCATTCTCCTGCCTCGTTTGGTCAGATGGGTTAATTTTGTATTTATCTTAAATTAGAATATTTCTGTCCCTCATGCAACGTTAAGGTATGATACAGTGTAATGTACAGAGCTGTGGCTGAAGGCAGGGCAGTGCTATTCCAAGTAGATGTCCTCTGTCGGGCACGATAACTCCACAAATTCTTTATAATACAACTGGAAGGCTTTCCTGCAAAACAGGAAACAGGAGACAGTTATTCAAATATTCAAATATTCAAACATTCACATCTTGGTGTCCTCTTCCTTATTTATATAGTTTTACAACTGAGAGAAGAGACATTGAAATAATATAAAGACAATACGAATAAGGACAATCAATAGAGGCCAGTTAACGAAATAAATATATATATCATAATAATCCTATAATATATCAGGATATACAATAATCATTTGGGAAAATCGTAAATATTAAAGTATATAGTATATTAATAATATGACCACTGTTATAACAACAATAATCTCATCATTACAATTAGTATCTTAAAAGATGAAAAACACATAATAATAATCAGATTAAATAATAATAATAATATTAATATTAGATAATAATAATAATCTTAATTAGAATATATAATGCTTATCCTCGTCTTGTTGCCACTAATTAGATTGTGTCCTCTTGTTTTGTTTGTTATAAATCATCAATAGTGATGCTTATGACTTATTTTATTTATCTATTTACTTATGAAATGAACTCTGCTACAGATCATGAAAGTGAACCTGATTTAAATGTTAAACAAACGATGGTTTTACATTTTATTTAAGGAAGAGGAAGTAACGCAGCCTCAGGGCCGAGTGGTTCGTGTGTGGGTTTGTTGTGTTGCTGCTAACTACACAGTCCGACAACTGTGTTCCTTGACCCTCTGAATTTGAATTGTAAATTTAATGTTTTGAATTTTGCAGATGGTAAATTGATTTGTATTTATATAGCGCTTTTCTAGTCTTGATGACCACTCAAAGCGCTTTACATTACAGTTTCACATTCACCCATTCACACACACATTCATACAGTGCATCTATCCCAGCACTTTGTTATTCTAAGGGGGGCCATTCAGGGTTCAGCATCTTGCCCAAGGACACTTCGGCATGCAGATGGTTCAGACTGGGGATCGAACCGCCGACCTTCAGGTTGGAGGACGACCACTCTACCCCTCAGCCACAGCCGCCCTTATGGTTCAGATTCTAAACTTTAGAATGATTGTTTACTTGCAGCATGATTGAATTATCTTTAACCGTATAATCGTCCAGGTAACACTCTTGGCCGCCTGTAGGGCTTGAACCGCCCAAACTGGAAATTCAAAAAGCGACTCACCCGACTGACTCCGCCAGGGGCTTCGTGGAGTTCTCAGACACAAAGACGTGGCAGGCGAATCTCTGGTCTGCCGGATGTTTCGTGATGAAACCAAAATACCTGCGGAGGGGTCGAGAAAAAACCATGAGGGAGCTTCACAGAAGTAGAATCAACACATTCGCCATCATCATCTCATTCTTTCCTACATCATTAAATCCTAGGAACGTGCAGTTTTTTCAGCTGAGGTCTGTGATTGACGTCAGGTAGAGTGGTTGCTTTTCAGCGCCACCGAAGGCTGAGAACATAACATTTTCAGTCCAGTCTATATTTTCTGGGTTTTGGGTTTTGACTTGTTTCAACCCCGTGACCGAACACTTTGCTTCAGGCGCTCTACTTACTTGTTGTTTTTGGGGTGAAAGCCGCAGAAGGAGACGTTCTTTAACTGGAAGAAGTGGCTGCACTCATTACTCTGGGAAAACAACATAGAAAAACTAATTAAATGTTGAGGTTATTAACGTTAACAATGATTTTGAAAAAATCTATGGATCCTTTACAGGCTCCCTTTTAAGCCCAATGAGAGAAAATTGTGATTTGTGAATGTGGGCTATAGAAATATAACTGATTGTGATTGATTTCATTGATTATGGATGAGTTACTGGAAGCAGGGTTCATAATATGTAAATTTGCTCCTGTCAGTAATTACTTTAACATATATTTATTAATGCATATTTATTCATTTTAATGGAGGACAAGTTTGTGGTAGACAATACTACTGGAAAATAGCAATGCATCAGAAAAAGATGCTCACTAAGGAAAAAGTTGTATTCATGTTTATAACTTTTAAAAACAGGTTAATAAATATTTTTTAAACATTTTTAAGTTTAGAGGATCACTGTTAAATCAATTAAGTGAAGAACAATTATTCAGTGATTCTTAAATGTTTCAGAAAAGTTTAAAAGTGCTTGATTTGGAAATCATTTTTTCCCGCACTGTCCATTAGCAGCCACATGGGGGCGATATGCCACAAACGTTTTCGATGAACTTGGACTTAAACCTCATGAAAGACACATTCAAAAAAGCGTCTTACTCGGTCACAAGTGTAATAATCCTCTTGAACTGCGAGTTTGACGCCTTTCACGCTGATCTCCAGGAAGCAGGAGGACGGTGGGTTGTACTTCACTGTCATCCTTCTGTTGGTGGCAATCTGGAAAACACATTGAGAAGTTTAACCCTCAGACATTGACAGATCAAAACATTGTTAAAGAGCCTTTTTTCATTTATATATAATGGAATAAAATGACATAATGAAGATATGTGGATGTATGCATGTGATTATATCTTTTTATTTTAAATGCATGTTTTCTGGACACGTCACACACTCAGATAGAAATTGTTTAGAAGAGCCAAAAGGGAAACCTTACCATCAGGAGATTCTCTGCCTCATTTAATATCTTTCACATCATGTCACACACTTTTATCTGAGTTTTCAGGGACAAATGCTGAGGTGGCATTTCTCCCCATTTAAAGGAACACTGTGTAACCTTTCCTGGGCAACAGCGACCTCTGCAGGCCAAGTGGTAATTAACTTTATTGTTTCTTATATTACTACCTGGTCCCTCTTTTGAATGACTCTTTAACAGATCTACATCAACACTGCATTGCTTTTCAACCCGTCCAGCCTTTATTCTAACAGTTTAATCTACTGACTTCACTCAGTTTGAGATCCTGTCCACTCTAAAAGGAACATAGAGCAAGAACATACATTCAGGTCACAGAGAAAAAGGCACCATCCTCCCAAGTTCTCATTTGAAGGTACAACGGCTGCCGGATGCGACTCTGCTATAGTTGTGAAATGATTTAAAAGCTAAATTATGCAAAAAAACACATTTATCAGTCTGGTACCTTCTGCATAGCGGCACACAGAACATCATTTCCTTTGTGGTAGGGGACTTGGACCGAGCCCAGGAACTTCAGCCGGTATCTGTCCATCCACTCACTGCTCTTCACTGCACAGGAAGGACATTAGAATGATAGAATAAGTCACAGCCCATGAAAACACAACATAACAAAATGTTTTTACAATAATTTATTCAAAATACAAAATCAAGAGCGAATTTTCAAGAAAACTTTACGGAAAAAAACTCACGTTCCAGATATTTGTTGTCTAGTTGTTTATAGTTCAACTGTAAATTATCCAAACTCTTTCGGTGTTGTTACCTTCGGTTCCTTTGCAGCTCTCCGTGTCCTTGGTCACTTCTATGGCATAGTAGGCCGGGAAGATCCCACGGGCACCAGTTCGCATGTTGTAGCCCTCGTACCAGTAATCCTCCGCCTGCACCTCCACCAGCAGCGGGTCGTCCACCTCCAGCTCCAACTCGTCGTCGTGGCGAGGGACAAATCTGTGGAGGACAAATTCAGTTATGCAGCCGAAACTGTAGAGACACAGTAACGTCTCTCAGGTTCTGTCCGCCGGGACGTCTGGTTGAATTTCAGAGTAATAATCAGCTCGAACAGATTTATGAGTCGTTCACAAATCTGTCATAAGCTGTAATTCATTTGATTATAACAGCAAACAAGTTGTAAAGTGACATATAACTATACACAAGAATCTTCAGACACTATGATAATAATAATTCTCTTTTCTCTTCATTTGTGTCTGAAGAGAATAGTTCGCTGCTGCAGTAAGAGACAGACGCCATCAACTGTATGAAGGTGGACATGACGTCTCACATAAGTGAAGACAATTCCTCTTGATCGCCCCCTGGTGGTCGAGCCTAAAGGTCATGAACACTACTGCCGCCTCCATGTGATAGATTTGTGTTTTAATAAATATCACGACTCTGCACCCTGATCAAATGTGCAAGATCCAGGATATTATGGTTTCATTCTTGTATGTTCAGTTTATGATGCAAAGATAGAAACCCATGTTAGCAAAGGCCAACTGTAACCATCCCCCCACCCCCCCTGATTCATCACATGATCTGTTCATGCACAGAGACGCTGCCGTTCACATGACTGCCCAGCGGAGGCTCCTCCCTCCTCCACTGTGCATTGTGTCCGCCTGAGGTTATCGAACAACATCTGTAAGTCTGTGCAGACAGCTGGAGTCGGACTGTTACTGTGGAAACATATAGCAAGTTTGTGTTTCCTGCTTCAAAACTAGTTTAAAAACACAAAATAACAGATTGGAGGTGAGCAACCGAGTGAGAAGGGCCTCTTTTTGATATGGTTCTTGTCAGTTATGGGGAAGGTTTTGCTCACTTCGCTTCAAAAATCTGGGGAAAGTAAACGACATTTTTCTCCATTTACTGTCTTTAAAACAAAGCCAATATCTCTGTGCTTATGTGTGAAATCATTTTGAGATAAACTGAATGCTGTGACATGCAAGAACAGAACGAGCCGAGCAAGGTGATTCAGAGCTTTTAGTATGCAGTCGAGGACATGTCGTCTCTAAATAGCCCTGAGCTGTGTTTGGTCTTGTTTGTTTGAATAATTATTACATGAAAGAGGATACTTGCTTAACTTGTTCTACCTCACACTGTGCATGACTGTTACGTGTGTGGTTGTTTTCCTGTGTCTCCCCTCTCATTCTCTGTAGGTCTCACACCATTGGCTGTTCCTCCACCATCGTCCAACCCCCTGTCCAATCTGGGAGCTATCTGTTGGCCAATCAGTGTCGTCAGGCCTTGATAACTTGCACCTGTTTTGTCTCCATGAGGAAGGCCATTGTCTGCCTGTGTGTGGGCTGTGTGTGGGCTGTTGCCTTTTGTTTGTGAGATGCCATAGGGGTTTAGGTGAATAGGTAAGACACCCTTGGGTTTACACTGCCATCACGTAGACCATATTCTGTTATCACATCAGGTTAGGAGCGGGGCCACCCTCTGTATGTATTAGCTAGGTTGTATGTGTGCACTAGTTAGTTGTCACTTTATCTTGTTTTCTTTGATTTGGCTCCGCTTATAGTTCCCTATTCCCCTTGGCGGATCGCTAGCTAAATAAAACACACTTACGCATCCAGTTTGCTGTTGTGCCCTGTTTTGTTGTTCTCCGAGTCAGCCTAACAGTAACATGTGTTAGGGTTCCCCTACTCCCCCCCCTAGACGTAGCAAGCTAACATCCTGGAGCCGTAACAATGACCTGGAGTCATGTTATTTGATTTAGGGTGCAGTTAAGGATGATGTTAATGATGATGATGATGGGGGAGGTCTTCCTCACCTGTACACGGCTCTGTGGCTCTGGTCCTTCTCCTCGCCGTTTATGACACACGAGCATAAACCAAAGGACTCTGCACCTTCACCACCAAGAAAAAGAAAAACAGGATGGAAGTGATATAAAGAGAGAACAAACGGCTTCTAAAGACGAACGACAGCGTCAAACTGCGATAAAAGTTCTTTAACAAATAGAAAACACAACCGAGGCACATGGTGTTTATTTTAACGCTCGAATGGATTCTTTACGACCTATGAATCACACTTTAATCAGGCGTGTGACAGCCGATCTTCGTGTATTTCTATTTACTTTCCCCCACGGAGGCATCAGTTATTTAGATGAACTTGCTGTGGTGTTTCTAATGAGTCTGTAAAAACATGGACGGCGTCCAAGTGGACAACAAAAGAGGAAATGACCACATATACATTACAGACAAATCCCTCTGTGTCTCTTAAATGAATCCTCTCTTTATAAACACTGTCATGTGGGTCGGTCCATGATTCAGATTGGTGACAAAGGGGCTAATGAAGGTAAATCCTCCACCACAGGACCGTCGTCCTCTTTCTTTTCCACTGGGAGAGAAACTATATATTCTGGGAAAGCTGAAGAACTGGAAACTGACAGATTGAAACTGTTGCTCAAAGCACATCGAGCGGCCGAGTTTACTCAAAGTCTCCAGATGATGGGACTGACTCGTCTTTCCTCCGGCAACAAAACAAACTTTGAAGATGTTCTTGTGTTTATGAAAAACTACTGTAAAGAATCCAAACTCATGACTTAAACTGGGCGTCATGGATTGTACGTCAATTTCAAGACAAAGTGAAAATGGTTAATATGGTTAAAGTTGGAAAATGTTGTGGAAGTAAGAAAGAAATAAAGATTCACTTACACCGGTCCTCTCCTCACGACTGCATTTAGCCCTATACTACCTCAAACAGTGGTTCAGTTGCATTTTGGGTAATTCCATGTTCAGACAACAAAATATTTTGATCTCTGCAATTTCACCTCGATATTCAACCCATCTTCATCTTTGATTTGCCGTAGTCGTCTGCAATTATATTCGAGACACTTGAAATTGTAGTTGCAGGCAAATTGTGCCTTTGAAAAGTTTGCCCATTCGTCTTTGATGTGGGGATTTTGTTGACGAGTTCCAAAAGTGCAAAAAAGTGGCGAATAAAACTCAGTTCAGCAGATTTATCTAAAAACAATATAGAAGACTACATAATATATAAAACCACGTCCCTGCCTCAGTTCCTCTAAACACACATCAACTAACTTTGTCTTAATGCCCAGACAAAGGCTCAGAAATGGTTTGTGAATGTGATAAATGTGGATATCACAAGGAGGCAAATCCATGACACTGCAATATGTTTTTGGCCTAGTGTCCCTGCCCCCCCGCCGGTCATTTTAATGTCCAGCTGGGTTTGTGCTGTGAACTCGCTGCTGTCACTCTGCTGATAGAGATATTAACAAGGCAGAGGATTCATAAGCTGAGTCGGGAGACGAGGCCTCAATTAGTGCAACTTTCAAGTAAATCACATTCTGAAACGAGCTAATATTCATCTTTAGAACATAATATTATCTCTGTAGTCTTTTAATCATGATTTTAACCACATATTTGTACAATTTTACTAATTCAAACCTCAATCAGACCTATAGTCCCTGTGTCCAGTCATGGGGACGACGGTCTGAGCTGTACAGGACTGTTCCAGCTCCTGAGAATCTCTGGATTCATCATCACCCACGTCACTTTAATCCTTTTCCACCAGGCTGCCAGTTCCTCCAGACAGGCCTCAGTGCTGAGTGACTGTGTGTTCACAGGGACGTGCACAGAGCAGCCGGCTGCTCTGCTGATGTGTCTGTTTCACACATCGTTTCATGGGAACTGCAGATTTGCATTCTGATAATGAAATAGAATCAAGCCTATGACCTGGATGACCGAGGAATCTTCTGAAATGATGGATCGAACCATCTCTTCGTAAAAAATCATTATTCTCTTGTTCAAGCTATCAAACTATGTTTCTCTCTCTCTCGCTCTCCCTCCCTCACTCAGCCTCTTTTATTGATTCATAATTATGGAAGATTGCATTTTAAATATTACATTTAATGCAGTGTCGTGCATTCTGCTGCTCTGCATTCGATCAATATCACTAAAAGCTTTTGTTGTCTTTGAATATTAATTGTTTCACATTATTATCTAATTCCAGCAGAAGTCAAAACATGACAACAGATGTTTTACCCCCACCTCTAAAAATATGTGATAATTTCAATTTAGGAATATTTCATTTAAACTTTACCCTTATTTAAACAGCTCAAACACTAAGAACTAACCATCATGTACTAATGGGAATAACTTACTGGAGGAGCTGGAGCGTCCGTTCATGAAGACATTGAGGAACTTCTTGGAGAACTGCAGGTCGGCCTCGGGGGTGGAGTCTTCAGACAGACAAGCTGTGGCCTCTCTCCTGACTCCTCCTATCTGAACCCCGTCCTCGTCGTCCTCGTCCTCCTCGTACTCCTCGCCGATGGCCGACTCGTAGGGCGAGGAGACGCAGTTGTCGTAGATGGTGGCCGTGTCACTGTCGTCACTGTAACCTTGGTAACACTGACGGAGACTGACCAGCTCCAGCTGAGCGTGCTCATCCACCACCAGCGTGTATTTGACTGAGTCATAGGAAAGGCCGCTGGCCTCCGAGCTCATGGAAGTCCTTGGCGGGGCAGATCTGCCGCCGCCGCTGCCTTTTCCTACACACTTCCTCATTCTTCCGTCCATTATTATCCTGTCCACATCCTCGTCCTCTCCACAGTAGCTTTCATCTGTGGCGTCCACATATTCCACCGAGGACCCTGCTCCCAGCACAGCCCCGGCCCCCGTTCCTGCCCCCTTCAAGCTGAGGTCCAGGGCGAGGGAGGAGCGAGCTGAGAGAGCCATGCTGGGCGGCGTGATGAGGGACTCTACACAGGACGCATACGAGGGGGGGGGGACGTAGACCTCGTCCTCCTCGTAGATGGAGGGGTTTGTCCGGTCTGGGAGGGGCTGGTAGGGAGGCGGGCCCTCAGTGTCGGAGCTGATGGACATACGGCCCTGCTCGGTCTGCTGGGAGAGATAAGGCCGGTCCTGATTGGTCGGGGGTTCTAGAGACTCGGCAGAACGCTGCACAGGAGTCAGATAGATCTCCTCTGTGGGCTCCACGTGAACCTCCGTGTGGTAGCGGATCCTCTCCCGGTGGTTCCCACTTCCATCTACCTTCCCTGCAGGGTACAGGGGGGCCGGTGTGTAGTTCTGCGGTGGCGGGGGAGCCGGTGGCTTCTCCTGCAGCTTGGAGCGCGTCACCGCCGCCGTGGTGGAGCCGTGCGAGTGTCCGGAGCCGTGTCGGCAGGGCCCGTCGGTGGAGGTCCCCCGGTCTTTGGTCTGTGCGCCGCCGCCCTGCACCTTGTCCTCGTCGCTCAGACAGCTGTGCTCGTGAGGAGGGCTGAGCTCACCTAGAGAGGGGGCGGACGCAGACAACAACACGCACACGGCCGCACAAACACACAGGCACACACAGAGGCCAGACACGCACACGGAGTAAACATACATGATGCAGGGACGCACACATGACCGACAAGCAAACACAGGAGCAGACGCGAAGGCCGGCATGGCAGCGAATGCACAGGGATAAAGCAAAGCACAAACAGGAAGATGATTAGGTAACAGAAGGAGGATTACGCAGCTAAATCCTCATTACTCATCAAATTCAGAGCGCAGCCAAGAGAAGGTGATTGAAGCGTTATGTCATAATCCGGTGCCAGGAAATCCAGGCATGATGTATTCAACCGGGGATGATGATGTCAGAAAATACAGGAAAACAAAACGACATGTAAGTCCTGGATGTTTTATTATTTATAGAATTTATGGAGCAGAACGGCTAGTTTAAAATTAAAGTGTGGCATTTAGAAAATACATTCCACAATAACGATATCAAAAAAGACACTGCACTTTTAGTTTCAACTATCGTTGTGGAAGATTCCATAGTGCAAACCTCTGCTGTCCTTTGTTTGTGGGTCTGTATGATGTCAGTTGTTAATCTGCATGTGAAAAGCAACAGTTGTGTTCATTATTAAATCGGTTTCATCACAAACTGGTGGAAAGCTTGAACTTATGGCTCCTCTGAATTAGATGAATGTCCAGAAAAAGAGCCTTTGAAACATTTATATGTCAAAATACTTCACACTTCTTTTTATATATTGTACTATAATGTACATGTATGTTTTTTTTTACAAATACTTGATAACTGTACTCATGCCTTTAATTAGTTTTTATTTCTATTCATTGTTATTGTCTCGGTCTTCATATATTTATGTTCTTAGCTGGGGCGACTTGCATAGTTCGATTACCTCATTACTTCCTCTATTGACAATCTTATAATTAAATACATTTAAATGAACTAATTAAGTAAATTTTTGATCAACATTTGGCTGTAGAGTTGATTCTGTGAATATTCCCATTCTGGCTTCCACCACCATGACTTAAATGAAGCACTAGGGAAGTTGATTACATTTTTTGGGGATTTTATTCGCAGTGAATTTTGAAATATTTGAGAATATAAGTAATTTATCACTTTTTCCCACAGCGTTCAGTCATTAGCAGTGAGTTTGGTCGGGCTCCCCCCACATGCTGTTCTGAAAAGAGCTGTTACAATGATCCACGACAGCTCCCGGCTGGCTAAGCCCCAAGCTGGATAACACACACACAGACACACACACACACACACACACACACACACACACACACACACACACACACACACACACACACACACACACACACACACAGGCACACACATACAATATACCATTGCCTCAGCTAGCTACACTTAGCCCAGCAAAGCTAATCCAAGCTTTAACACTGTCCCCTGGGGATCAGAGACACAGACGTCCTGCCAGAATCAATGCAAATCACATGCACACGTTCAGATGCTGTGTTAGAAGCACGAGGATGAATAATGTCATCTGTGCACATTTCAGGTGTCAATAAAAATAAATAACTGACAACTCAACTGAAAGGTGAGTTCTGTGGAGAGAGAAGGGAAAACTCACCTGGTTTCAGAGGCGAGGTCGAGCCGGAAACCTTCTCCTGCCAACTGTACTTCTTCCCGAAGGAGTTGTTGTTTAACGTGTCCTGTGGAGATGCAGAGGAAGAAAGAAAGGAGGAGAAGGAGGAGGAGGAAGAGGAGGAGGAGAAGGAGGAGGAGGAGAAGAAGAAGGGAGTCGTGGGAAAGGAAAACAGAAGGAGTAAAGAGAGAAAGAGAGAGACAGAGAGGAGAGGGAGGTCTAGTCAGTGAGTTCTGGATCCTGACGCTCAATGTACACAACTTTTTGTCCCGGTCTCTCTCTCTCCCTGTCTCTTTCTGTCAGTTTACACACAGACACACACAACAACACAGACACACACAGACACACACACACACAAAGCTTTCATTCATTTGAATGAGCAGGGATTCTTTTGTCCGTGCTCCGTGGTGTGCATTTAAAGGGGAACTAGACCTTTTACCCAAGCGACTGGGAAACACACACACACACTCACAGTCTCTTTGCTGTTTTGGGAAGTTGTCGGGAAAGATCCTTCTCTGGAAACCATGATACAAACTTCTTTTCCCTTCATTTCACGTCTCATTTCAAAAATGTAAGTCCACAAAACTGTCTGACCTTCATTACGATTTGTAGAAATATAGAAAATAAAGAAAAAAACAATAAAAACCTTGGATTCGCTGCCCTTCATTCGTTCATTCTCCACCTTACGAGCGACCTCAGTGTGGCTAACGGGGGAGATCACGCCCACTCCTGACCACACCCACTCAGAGGAGGAGAAGGAGACTGGAGAAGTTCAACCAGTAACATTTGTCTCGAGCCTCGTTCCCCCTTCATCATGTGATCACAACTTTAACTTAAACCAGAATGTTAAAGCAAACCTCAGAGACAGACATGGTTGAGAGAAGATTATTAACAGATGGAAGGAGAAATGGAAACTCCTGTGACGACGACCTGTTGTCCAGAATAAGATTGTGTCGTCGTCGCTCTGCCCACTGCATGACTCACATTACAGTCCAGGCGAAGACAGAGCTGTTGCCACGGTAACGCCTGCATTAGCAGGTGGGAGACAGCAGCGTCGGTAAGGAGAGGAAAAGATGGTCTGACAAAAGAGAGGCTAGTGACTCAGATACAGTGTGTGTGTGTGTGTGTGTGTGTGTGACTAAGATATAGTGGGATTGACTGATAACACATGACTCTTTCAACTACACATCCAAATTAGGCTGTAGGCCTCACACAGAGACACACAAAAACACACACACTAACACACGCTGATGGGAACAAAATGACTACCCAGCAAGTGCAGTTTTGCTGTGTACATTTTTCTACATTGGCCGACGTTCGTCATCGCAAGGACTTGTGACATTGACCTTTTGACCTTTAATTACCGAAATGGTACCGGTTCATCTTTGAGTCAAAGTGAATGTTTGAACCAAATTTGATGACATTCCCTCAAGCCGATCTTAAGAGGATCCCTTTCAAGAAAAAACATTAACATACTTTGTGAGACCACCGTGGCCCTGACCTTTGACCTTTGGCCTTCTTGACATATCATTGTGTTCACGGGATTGGTAAAATGGGCATAATATGTCTCCTTTAAATAAAGTTTAGTTAAACTAAAGATTGTTTCATAGATCTGGTTGAATTTGTGCTCATTAAAAGATAACAGTGATAAAGGGCTGAATTATTTAAATAGTGCTTTTTAAATAATGATTTAATTATTTTCCTGGAACAAAAGGGTGAATTAATAACAACAAAAACAAAACAAACAGATAACTGTTATCAGCCAGATTGTTGTTTTAAACATCGGTATCGGCCAAGAATTTCCATATCGATGCATCCCTATTTAAAAGATCTCTGTTTCTCCTGAGTCACAGTCGCCTCCAGTCTGCTGTGACTTGCTCAGAGACGTATGATAACTTCTTCTCATCTTCACACCCACCCACTACAGACAAGAAACCATGTTTGGAAGCAGAATAAAAAAGAAACATCTTGTTTCCTTTAAAAGTAACAGAAGGTTTGTGATGTAGAGGTAATCCAGGGGTTTGAGATGCCTTCCTTCATGTGGATATCAGATTACAAATGGGTGTGTGTGTGTGTGTGTATTTCTGGCAAATAATGACAACATAATTCAAACAAAGTAATAATTTAGATCTGGGAGCATGAGGCAAGAACATGAAAAGACTGAATCCAACAATTTGGCAACTTCTTTACGTTTGAACCAGAAAGTCGATTTGTGTCATAACTTTCCCATATTTTCTTATCTCAATGCATTTTGATATTATGGGATGTTTTTATCCTGCAGTCAGTGAAAGATGGAAGCAAATATTTAAAGTCCCTTCTATCCTTTTTGTATGACTTAAGGGTGTATTGTGTCCCAAGCACACAAACACACACACACACTCACACACACACAAACACACACTTGAACATAAGGAGCAGGCTGCAGCCAGATGAGAGATTAGACTCAGATTAGGAAATCCTCCCTGAGATAAATGTCTGTGGAATCATTCTACTTCAGCTGAGACAATCTGAGAGATAAAACCCGCCTGAGCACAGATCAGTTATTTTCTCTTTTAAAAACAGTTGTAAGGAATATCGACTGTTTCACCTTTTAAATTCTCTGGCACAGACGCTGGCTCCTGGCAAATAGTTGCAATCTAAAAATAAAGCGTCACTACTCTAACCTCGATTCATATTCAAACGATGCAGAGCTAACTGCACGTTTTGCATCTCCACTGATCCACTGACCTGGAAACAGTCAGCCAGTGAGTTGTCCCTTTCTGCTCTTTGTGGTTCTCAGTCTGAGTCAAACTGTCATCAGCGCTCGTGCAGCTCATCTCAACCCACGCACCTCAGGACTTAACCTGCAGTTTCCACCTTGAGCTTTGTTAGAGCTCGTAAAGCTGCAGCAGCGTCTCAAGTGTTGTTGTGCAGGGAAAACAAGTCGAGCACAAATCACTTTGGTAATTTGTGCATTTCAGGATTAGAACTAAATCAATTAACTTACTTGTATATCATCATTTGTACATAAAACTATATTTTTATCTGTCAAACTCTGAAAACAGAACAGATACGATTGTTGTAATTTAAACCAAAGCTTTTTAGTCCGTCCCTGAAAACTTTAAAACTAACTATTAAAAGATCGCAGTTTATAAATCGCAAATTATAAAATGAATACTACGAACATTTAAACTTCTGCAAAGACGAAATGATCCCAGATCTGCAGCCGGTGGATGGTATGTAAATGAGATTGTGTTGCTTCACGTCTTAAAGGTTCATCCAAAGGTCAATTTCAGGAAGATTTCACTCAAATAACAATGGGAGATTTATAATCTGATTTGTGTCTGTGAGTGTGTGTGTGTGTGTGTGTGTGTGTGTGTGTCTGTGTGTGTGCGAGGAGAGTGAAAAAGGTGCCATGCAGGAGAATGGAAGACTCTCTGAGAACAAATGTTTCAAAGCAATTATTTCCTTTTATGCTTTCCAGTTCTGACAGGTTAAACACACACATGCACGCACGCACACACACACACACACACACACACACACACACACACACACAGACACACACACACAGAACAAAGGCACTGCAGCGAGTACAGTGGGCTCGTTTCCACCTCATAAGCAGATACACGTGTAGTGCTGCATGGGTTGATCATAATGACAGGGTGCATTGTGGGGGAGGGTGTGTGTAAGTGTGTGTGTGTGTGTGTGTATTGAGTCACTATATATATTACTATATATATTCCATAACTAGTATCACCAGGCACTTACATTCCTGTGGAACCTGGCTGATATGAAATAAAACATTTTTCTCAGATATGTTATCGTATAAATTAGCAGGAAATGAAGATATAACTAATTTCACTTGTTGTTTCCCTGAGTTTATAATTTAACGCCCTTGAATGACTCTGCAGCTTTAAAGACGTTTCTCACTTTCATCAATGCAGCAGCTGTTTTGACCGAACATGTCACGATAAACCTTCTGGATCCAGAACCAAACACCGGACAGACAACAAGACGACCTGCCAGCTGAAGAGACAGAGACTGTCCTCGGGGGACGAGACAGAGACGAAGCTGGGAGGGACGATCGATCTGGTCTGTGGAGACGTCACAGCAGAGGAATGCTAATGTTGCGTTTGTTAATAATCCTTCACCTAATTAACTGGCGGCTCACGTCTGTTGCTGGGCTGCACTTGGTTGAGGGAATCCCATCGATGGTGGACGCAATGATAACATCTGATAGAAGCCATAATGAATCTTTAGAGGATTGTTATTAAGTGAAATATTATGAACTATAGACTGTTTATAAAGATGGACGACAAGGTGTCGAGGTTTCATCGATACGCAAACTGCCAATCATGATCCTTCATACTGCTTTTATATCTTCAAATAACTAATCAAAACCAAACTTACAAGAAAATGTTTAGGTGATATATAAGGCTGAGTTTATGGCCTATACTGCAGCCAGCCACCAGGGGGTTAGGTGTCAAAGCCCTAAATGAGGAAGTCAGGTGACTTTCTTATATGTCAACAAAATCTGTTGCAGGAGTTAACAGATTGTTTCCACTTGTCTGTGGACGACATTGGTTTGTGAGGCATGAACACACAATCGTTCTCTATTCCTAAACTTCATCGTGTCATTTTAACCCGAACAACAACATTTCCCGAAACCTAGATTTGTCATTTTGTGCTTTAAGCTAAACAAACCTTAGGAAAAGTGTTCTCACATTATCAAACTGATTTATTGGATTAATGACAAGACAAACGGATGTCAAATGTGCGTCATTCATTACAAGAAAACACTCAGAATCTCACACATTGCTGCGTCATCAACACCCACAAGCATGAGCATGTGTGTTTGGGGGAGGCAGTGCAGGTATGAGTGTGTCTATACTTATGAGGACCCTCAGTGACACTGTACATTCTGTCGCTCAGCATAAAGTTCACCAAGACCTTCTTGTATTAAGCTTGAACGAAGCTTTCAAGACAAAAATAAAGACAAAATGTCCTCCACACACACACACAGACACACACAAACACACACACACACACACAGAGAGTCACAAGCTCAGGGCAGCACTGGAACACACACAGAGACGGGCACCGATTTGTCGTGACAACTGAGGCTATTGTTCGGTTCAGTAAACAAATCCTGTCAGAGGAGGACTGCTGATGAGTCCGGTGGTGATGTCACACAGGTCGTCAGCTCACGACCCCCATTTGTAAATCTCATATTTTGTGAGTTTAATCTCCTTCAGTGAAACATTCCACTCCACTCCCACAGGATGTCAATAGATTTTCATCTGTGTGTGTCTGTGTGTGTGTGTGTGTAAAATATCAATTGAGGCTTTACCTGTGTGCGTGGCACGATTGGGAAGAGGTTAAGGGTCGTAGGTCTCTTGGGCCGGTAGGTATCCATGGTAACAGGTGCTGCAGGGTCCCTGGTGGCCGGCGGGGGTGCGATGGCAGACGCCTTCAACGTCTCCTGATCGCCGCGGAAACCGTCAGCGCCGTCTATGAGGTCCAAATGGAGCATCTCTGCCTGGAGGTGGCCGACGGCGCCCAGCTCTGCCCTCACCGACGTGTGATTGGTTCCTCGCCTCACATGGCCCTGCAGGGATTGGAGGAGACTCTCCGTCAGTCGAGGGGAGCGAGAGAGAGAGGGAGAGAGGGAGAGAGAGAGAGAGAGAGAGGGAGAGGGAGAGAGAGAGGGAGCGAGAGAGTGGATGTGATGTGGAAGGGATGAGGAGACTGAGCCGGCCAATTAGAAGCAGCCCTGTCTACAGGCTGTAACACTGTCGCTGCCAGCACTGAGCAGCTTAAAGCCGAGTCGCAGAGGAGCCTCTCCACATGACAACATGTCCCCCCCGACGGTACATGAGAGCGTTGACGTGGTTTATTATCTAGAGAAGCGATCAAGCCTATTAACGACACATAAACACAGAACAGGGGATCTGCAGCAGAGGTTTGCTGTTCTTCAGGTTGATGGAGGAACGATGTATAATTTGTTATTTCTCACAACGTTCTGAGGAGCTGGATCAATGCTTTAAGTATGTTATTTATTAAAGTGTTTGTGGTTATTTCCAGGCAGAGATAGTTATGTGTGAACAGACCCTTGTTGAGAGGAGGGAAGCCAGTGAGAGGATCCCTGCAGCTGCCACAGGACACAAGTAGATTCATCAAGGATAAGAGTCAACAAGGGTTTTTCCAACAGTAAGAAGAAATAACACTGCAAATCCCCATACTCTCTAAAAATAGAGGATAATAATCTGTACTGATCTATCTTGTATTTTATTTTAAGGTTACAGTACACAATAATACATCCTGGATATTTACTATACTGGATATGTACTATTGTAACAAATCTGTGACATGATCTTAATCTTAATAAATTTAATAAAAGTTTTCTTTTGTCAGTAAAGATCTGCAACATTTGGATTAAATGTCAAATTTCCGACTCTTCTCTCCACGGGATCTTGTTCTTTTTTTGCAGATAACTTTCACACATCAGAGAAACTGTGTTGAGAACTTTCTGTGAATGAACTTCACCTCGACACTGACATGAACCCAAGTGACAGGAGAGACGGTAAGTCAGAGGCCAGTGGGCCCAGTGCAACAGTCTGCTTTGCTCACCATCACCGCAGCCAGACACACACACACACACACACACAAACACACACACAGACATACACACACAGACACACACAGACACACACACAGACACAGACGAGAAACACACTGACACTGAGTCACAGCTAAGCTTATTACTGTCTTTAGCTCCCTCTTTGCTGCACATAAACAAACTTCCCCCCAAAAAATGTCATGTACACAACACATTAGTTGTGATCTGCTGCCCCGGTGTGAACACACACGTACTGGATGTAACATTTAATATTTAATACTTGACTTCTTCAGCCCAACAAGTCTTGAGATTCTTTCATCAGACGCGTTAAGAGGCTTTAATTTCCTGTTAAATGTTTGAAAAGACTTGAATAATTTGAGCAAATTTGCTAAAAAGTCAACTCCTGATGAAGCAAAATGCAAAACTGTAAACAAGCAGCTTTTTCAAAACCTAACAGAAAAACCACAGACTCAATTAATTACACATATTCACATATTCTCTGTTATGTTATTATATCCAGTCTTTTACTGAGACATTACCTGATCATGATTCACCCTGTTCTTACAAATGAGTCAGATAATTGGGAAATGAATTATTAAAGAAACTGCAAAACTCATTTACCGGCAATGGGAAAAGATTCAATCAGCTTTTTTTTTAGTAGATGTCCTTGCTTTCAAAAAGCGTTTATACCTGAAATGTGATGTCAGGAAAAAAGGAAAACATTAAAAACAACGTGCCCCTTTAAGAGCAGATCCAGAGTCTGTCTCACTGTAAACACTCAGTCGCCATGGGTACCACTGCGTTACGAAGATAATTACATATGTATTCTTTGTGAAAGTAGCAGAGTGGGTTTTAGCATGTGTGTGTGTGTGTGTGTGTGTGTGTGTGTGTGTGTGTGTGTGTGTGTGTGTGTGTGTGTGTGTTGCTGCAGATGGTGCAAGCAAACTCACAGAGGGTGAATGGAATAGAGGTTAATCCGACCCCACCGGCTAAGTGTTGCCTTCAAGCACATTTGTATGCAGCTAGACGCCAATCGCAGATATTTGAAAGTCTCTCTCTATCTCTGTCTAAAGAAAGAAAAGAGGATTGTGTGTGTGAGTGTGTGTGTATGTGTGTGTGAGAAGGGTTGTGTCGTATCAGTCCCTTTGTATTGGGACTAAAATGGAAAGAGTGTGTAGCTGCTTTCTATTCAGTGATTATCGTCCTTGAAAGTCCACATTTTGGGATTTAATACCAATAAAAAAAGTCTTGTCGCTTTTCTAATGATTCTCCAAATGTAGTTTTTTATTCAACAATGGTTTCAGGCTGACTTTGATGTCTGGTAGCATATATAAAATATCACATGACACATTTGTTGAATTTAGGGTAAATCTGTGCAGCACAGAAACCTTCTCTAGAAATTAGGGAAATGAACAAAAGTCGATAATTTTCAGGATGGTTATGGTTCCTGCTGATTAAAACAAACTCCGATAGCGTTTGATCACTTCCATCTCCCTCTGTTTACAGCTCCATCCATCTAAACATTAATTTACAAATCCATCCATCCATCAATCCAACTGTCTGTCCATTCATAAATCCATCCATCCATCTGTCCACCTGTTTATACCTCTACCCATCTCTCAACGATCCATCCATCCATTTATCGCTCTCATTAATCAAACCATCCCTCAGTTATAAATCTGTCAATTCATAAATCCATCTATCTCTCAATTATCTGTCCATCCATCATTTATCAGTCCATCTCTTTACATTACATGTCAATTGGGCCGACGTTTTTATCCAAAGCGACTCACAAGTAGTGCATCAACATCAAATATTCAACCAACTATCAATCCATCCATCCTTCAATGATCCATCCATCCATCCATCCATCATCACCCATAACTCCCTCTGTTTTCAGATGTGTTGTCAGAAGATGCTCTGCTCACACTTCTTTCCTCCACCTCATATATTTTCAGCTCAGCCGGATCATATCTGTTTCTGTAATAAAAATACACCCACTCTCATTTTCTTTCCCTTTTTCTCTCATCCGCCTCTTCTTCCATCTAACTTTACATCGGCTGAAGATCGATTTTTTAACTGGCCTCTTTAAGAGAGCCTGGCCCTTGTTGCTAGGAGACAGGGGGCTCAGTGAGGATGAGGAGGCTGAGGAGAAGCTGCAGTGACGCTTGTCTCTCTAGACCAATCAGAGCAGCCGGAGAAGGGGAATCACACAGGCAACACGTAGACCACAACAACACGAACAAATGAAAAAGGTCTGAAAGTCCTAAATCACTCAAAACATGGTGGTAAAAAATAAGAATACAATTAACACAGTTAACAAATAAACACATTCAGAGAAAAGTCCTAACATCTGGTGTAAATGAATGGCTACAGATGTGACCTCAGATTCCTTGACAGACTGTATTGGAATATTAAATAGTTTAATGTTTAAACTGAAATTAATCTGTAGGTAAATGTTAAATAAAGATAAATAAAGTGTCATCTTCCACATCTTCTGCTGTCTGAAAAGTAAACAGTATTTTAACTGTGAATGAATCCACACGGTCCAGGACAGACAATGTCACCAGTGGCTCCTGCTGATTATCCTGATCAGTCCCAGTAAACCCAGTGCTGGTGTCTCTATGAATGATGCATGAAAATGTGCAAACAGCTGAATATCAGTAAACATCCTGTGAGCAGCAGCGAGCAGGTTCCTCTCCTCTGTTACCATGTGGACGAGATGACGGGAGCAGTATCCATGGGGGCAGTGTGTGTGTGTGTGTGTGTGTGTGTGTGTGTGTGTGTGTGTGTGTGTGTGTGTGTGTGTGTGTGTGTGTGTGCTTCAACAGTGCATGTATTTTCAGCTCCGACACATGCAGTAGGTGAGAGAAACACTGTTGCCATGGAAATAGCCCTCCCTCTCCTCTTTCGAGAGTTTTTTTTTGTGGACCCCTTCCCTCTCTTTCTCTGTGTCCCTTGGCTCTCTCCCTCCCTCTCTCTCTCCCTCCCTCTCTCTCTCTCTCTCTCTGGGTAACTGAAACCTGCTTGTAGTAGCCCTGTCACTAAAGTGCTTTGAATCAATCATCTTTATCGATCGTAACGTTTCTAGACAGTGTAATCGAAAGCCCTAAAGTTTATCGGCCATATAAATAATTCAAAACAAATTGGATATCTAAAGGATTTTCTGTATTTGAATTTTAAACATGACAGCATAACTGTTAAGTTTGCATTCATTTCCTGAGGCCTTTTATTTGCCGGTGTGCTTTAGAACCATTTCAAATTCATCCGACCCAATTTAATTATAATATTCTCTCTGTACGATATGTGGATGTGTGCATGTGTGTGTGTGTGTGTGTGTATGTGTGCGTACTCGTGTGTGCATTGTGTTTTAGTGTGTGATTTGTGTGTTCTAGAGTCACTTCAATGTAATTGCCCTGTTCTATCCGACCCCACCCTGACACATGACTTTTCCAGCCACCCACACAAAACAAATGGCTGCTAATCTAATCCATTCAGCCCTGTTCACATGCACAAAAGCACTCCACTCTGACACACACACACACACACACACACACACACATAGACACACACAGACACACACAGGTTATGATAATGCACGTTGTCATTTCATGTCTCTGAGGATCAGTAAATCTCTTTATGTGAATAGATGAGACATTAATTCTTCATGAGAACAGCCATGAAATTCAATTTGGACAAAAATCAATGTCTTTGTCACATTCATGTTCGTGTTTCCACCACAAACATCCAGTGAAATGAGGAAAGCCTGAAAAGAGGCTGTTATAAATATCTGCTTATTTGTTACACCTCATTATACTTGTTGCACTTTTTCAGTCTGAACAACTTTTACTGCTCAAACCTCCTGAGTTGACAGTTCCTCCGTCTTTGAGAAGCAGGGATTTCCTCCTCTGGACGACAGGCGCTTTATATAAAAGACGTCCTCCACTCATGTCTATCAAGAGGGTGAGCACGGCCACACCCCCCATCCCTCCCCCCTGCACAGGGAGACACCACGCCCGTCTGCAGTGTGTGATGCCCCCTCCATTATTGATGAGACCAGATCCATCCCGAAGCTCCCCCCCGGGATGAAGATGAGCTCACTGATGAGGTCACCACTCTGTGGGTGCACATATCAGTGAGGGGGGGCTTCTAAGTGACGTGTCCAGGGTCCATAACCCCTTTCTTCCCCAAACGTCCTGCAGCTGAACCGGCCTCCGCATGCATCTTTTAACAGGCCTCCATTGAACAATGTGCAGTTTGAAATAGAATGATGGGGGTTAGGTTTAAGGAGGAGATGACAGCTGAGAGGGAACGTCTGATTCAGTCACTGCTCTTCACCTCTGTTCTCCGAGTCTGAACGACCTGAGTGCAACAATCTGTGCATCGGGGGAAATAAACTTTTAGAAAGTACACATTTGCCGATGATCAGGAAAAGTAAATTCTTCTGATTCTGTCTCCGTGTCTGAAACTGCTGAATAATCTGTGTACTGAAGACGCATCTTACAGTTTTGTGTGAATGAATGTAATCAGCAGTGATTTAAAAATAGATAGAAACGCAGTGATGTCATTTGTTGTGGTTTTTTCTGGCTTTGTCTCTGAAGACAGCCTCGTCTGTCTGCTGCAGATTAATCGTTAATAAAAACAAACAGTCCTCAAGGTCGTTGTGAGTATTGTGGGATTTGTTTCTGCTCAACGGCTTCAAAGAACATCGTTACACATCTTGTCATGTTGCCTTCATTATATTAACACACCACAGAAGCCAAATTACACAACCTATGGGGACGTGATGCTCATCTTTCACTGATGATGCTTTTTCTCCGTCTGGAATCCTGGACCAAGTGTTTATGGAAGTATATATCTTTCTGCACGATCATATTTTAATGCACTTTTGGAAAAAAAATTGTGTTTTCCCACTACCCTATTATCAGTTTCACAATTAGTTCATGTAAAATAGTTTGAATGCCGATTGTTGCCTTCAAAATTATAGTTTTGCAAACTGTCAAATGTGACTAGAGCCTGAAACATTATGGAGACCAACCAGCAGAGGCTGCTCTTTCCCTACACAGCAAACAATCCTTAACTGAAACGTCCTGTAACCCCTAATTTTGGTTTCTGCTCTCTGGGAGAGGATGAGTCATTGGTGCACGCACGCACGCACGTACACACACGCACAAACAGATAGTACATGTGGACACACACACCTCCAGCAGAAAGCTTTCCCGTTCAATAATCTGGGCCATAATTAGCTCCCTGGGTGAAAAGCCAAGAAAAAGCACACAGAGAGAGAAAAAAAGGCTTTTAAATCTATAAATATCTGAGCAGCTACGTAGCATTGCAGCATATTTCCCATCTTTCATATCAGAGTCACTGGAACAAACAAATACGAGTCATGATGGAAGGAAATCTCTCGTCTTGCTCGTGCAAGTGACAGATAGAAGCCCCGAGACCCTCCTGTTGCCTTGGTAACGGTAGAAAAGATGAATTGAGGAGGAGGTGATGAAGGTTTAAGTGGAGACGGAGCCGGAGAGATCTGACAGAATGACAAATTTACCACTGGTTCATTCTCTCCCCCTTCTGCCTCTCCACATCTCCCGCTCTCTCACGGCTGCACTTTCACATTCGCTCCAGTTCCAGATATTAACCTGCTGGTTTCTGAGGCATTAACACTTGAGAACACCAGTGTAGTGTCGATTGAGCCTGTGCAGCTCAAAACCTACAAAAACACAACAAAACTCTCAGTTTCGGCAAAGTTTCTGAGGTCCTGATGACGAAAATGTAAACAGCTCAGAGAAAATCATCCACACACTCCCACGATGCAGCGGGGCAATCATATGCAATCATACTCTTTATAGAGCGTCTGTCGGGCCCCTCTGCCTCTGGCCTCTGTCCTCGGCCGGCAGGAAGCTGGATGCAGCAGCTGCTCAGGACAAAACGCCACAGAGACGAGAGTCCGGCCCCTCGCCGAGCGCAGACGTGCACACAGCGTCAACGGATGACGACACCATGTCGCACACAATCTTACTCAATGGATGTTATGTGTATTCTTTTTGTTTTTAATGCCAGGCCTCTGTTATACAGTTTTTTATAAGTTTATTTTTAAATATCCTTTCTTCCACTTCCATGTGTCAAATTTTCTTTGTGTCCATATTATATTTTTTATATTTAATTTTACATCCATATCAAAGACTTTGTATAAAGATTGAAAAATGCTGTTCCTCTTCCTCACACATCATGTGTCCTTGTGATGAGACAGAAACCATCTTTCAGAAAAATGTATTTGACGTGTGTTGATTTTTTTTTATTTGATCCATTTCCCATCCAGTGACATGGAGGAGGGGGGTTTATGACCAGTACTAAAAGGACCCACCAGGGGGCGATCAAGGCAATTTGGCTTCACTTTTGAGACTTGTCATGTCATCCATGTTTTTTTTAATATGTGACCTTTTCAAGTAAGACCAGGGAGAGATAACTCCTAAGATAAAGGCTCCCAGTAAAGGAATAACTTCCTTGTGAGAATATAAAACTCGCAGCTCTGTGTGTGTGTGTGTGTGTGTGTGTCGTAGCTCACCTTCATGTCGGGGCCGTTGCAGTTGAGGCTCAGCCCGCACTCGTCTGTGATCTCTGTGATCTCCGACAGGTCGTCATCTTCAAACTCATCCAGGCTGATGTCGTGGGTCAACCTGGTCAGAGGGAGGGGGGGTGAGAAGGGAAAGAAGAGGGAGAAGGAAAAGCACACACAGAAAAAAAAGTTAATCCTTCATCACTGATCCGCAGCCTCAGAACATCTCAAAATCTCTTGGTGACCGGATTTAACTGGGTGAAAAATCTGATCCCAAATCCGAGGACACATGAATATGGGTCACAAATGACAACATAAAACTTATGATGTATGTTTGATTTCTAGTCAATTGCCATTTTGGCTTCCTCAGTATTCATCTACAACTTCTAAAAAAAGGAGAGAATTTCAAGTTTCCCTTCAAATTCCCACAGAGCATCACAGAAACAGCCCCTGGCAGCACATTCCCATCACAACCAGGCCCTGGTCAGTGAGGACACCAGACACTGGGGTGGTGGTGGGATGCAGACTGTCCCTGTGGCTGCTGGTTACGCTTCAGCAGCCACGTGGACAAAGCTGCACACCCCCCAGTGAAGAGGACACTGAATCACAGTGATAACGGAGTGGAAGGGAAACATGGATCTCAGGCGACAGCTCAGTCTGAGGGTTCTGTGGCTGGAATCATATCAGAGCAGACGGAACTAATCCTGACTTAAACTAAAAAGCTTCAGGGGTTGAGTTAAAATAATCTTCTAAATCCTCAGAGGAAACAGACACAAGGTATTCTATTCTAAACACTGTAGAAAATAAATCAAATTAATTGATAAGTTGTATAAGTCTATGGTTAAACTATAGAATATTGGTGAATCATTGCCAAATGTTTTGCTCCTTGCACTCTTCAACTTCTCCATCACTTTTGTTCAAGCACATGGACCTGGTGCAGCAGTGCACATAGAGTTTACTGGACTTCCAAATGTCCATGGACATTAAAAAACACCCAGGATCAGTTAAAAACACTCTTATTTTGCAGGGGAGAGCAGAAGGTCTAAAGCTCTCCTGCAGCAATTCGGTCCATCACTCCAGATTCAGGCAGGCAAACGTCCTGCTGCCGTAGCAGGATGATTCAATTAGCTGCCAGTAAACAATGCGTCAGTTTTGCCCATCTGTAATTATGTCCGTCTGTCATCCCTTCACCCAGCAGCCTCCTGGGCACGGCACTCAGAGACAGGGCAGGTAATTGTTATTAGCGGGAGGAAAGAGAAGACGACGGCGATCACAAGGAGCAGCGAGCTGTTGGAGAGCCCCGGTGAACCCGGTGAACCCGGTGAACCCGGTGAACCCGGTGAGCCACGAGCCCGCTTGTTGCTGCGCCATGCTAATGTCATCTCTGACCACAGAGACACTGCAGCTGTCTCCTGCACACGCAGCTGCGGCCATCTTCAGCCATCACGTGTCAGCGGCAGGAGTTAAATAGCCCGAGAAGAAGCATCTGTTTCTCTCTATAATGAGGCCCTGAAGGAGGCGGATGATGGATGGAGAGGAAGAGAGAGAAATGAAAGAGAAGGAGGATGAAGAGAGAGATAATGAATCCTGCAAACTGTGGGGAGAGAATGAAGAATCCCTGATGAGGATATACTGTACATCTGATAAAGAGACAACCAGCCAGTGGAATACAACCATCCACCTTCATTCAACAGCCCTTTAGCATCAGTGTGAGTTTAGGTTTGAGTGAGTGTAGGGATTAAAGTAATTACTGGGAAACAATGAAAACACCTTCTCCTAGTCCACGGGGGAAACCTACATTGTGCTACAGTTGAGGAGCAATGTTGAAAAATCTGATTTAACAATTACTGGGTAAAGGGAAAGAACAGAGAGGGAGCCATGTACTGTCTTGTTCTTCATTCTTTAAATGCTTTAATTTAATTGACCTGTGCAGATCTATGGTAAAACGATTTGTGCTCGAGTCCACCAGATACATGTAAAGACAGATCTTCCCTCTCAGTCTGATCTACATCTCCATTGACTAAGAAGAGAACCAAGAGGCTAACTACAGCGTGGGGTCAAGCTGCTTTTTGTAGCAGCTTGACTGAAAAGCTCAGACAACACGAGTGATTGACAGCTCACAGCTTCTCACCTGCAGCTATACACAAGTCATATATGTATAAACAAGTGGTATAAAAGTAATATTCTGCATTTACAGAGCTTTGTGTCATCTAAAAAATAATAAGTTTTAAAACTTTGTCGAAGATCTGAATAAATGAGCAGGTCCAGGATGTTGTTCTGTGTGTCCGGCACTAGATGGGTCAAAAGCAGAGGTTAAATTTCCCTACCTGCATGAGTGTGTCTGTGCGTGCCTGTGCATGTGTTTGGGACTAATAAATGCATCTTAATCTTAATGTGTGAGTTTGAACATCAGAAAGTTTCCTCCTTCTCTCCCTGAGCGTCTGCTCTCTCTGCTGAGTGGGTTCCATCTCCTGAGAGAACAACTGACTGAGAGTCACAGACACAACCAGCTGCAGCTGAAGAGTGAAGCTGAACTGAGATCAGTTCAAACCACTCTGAAGTTATTACAGTTTTTCACAATTGTTAACACACGTTTTTCAAAACAATAACGGCTTTCTCAAAACTGCACACAGAAAACGTAAAACCTCACACACAAAATGCTAAACCTGACACTCCCTTTGCAAGATGACTCTTTGCCATCAACTCTCTTAACCGTTCACAAAATGGAACTTGTGTTTTCATTTGGTACACACAGCCATATTTTCAAATGACACACACATACTATTCAATGAGTACACACAACTAAGCATTTGCTTGTACACTACCAAGCATTTACAGCACAGTGAAGTGCAAAATTGAAAACACAATCATCGAAATGGAA
>CM076716.1:26087157-26273323 GCA_038501795.1 Pseudopleuronectes americanus | reverse complement strand
GCAAAGGTTAACGCTCCTGAAGATGTAGTGTTCTAATAGACACTGGTATCAGATCCACAGAATCTAAATCAATCTGCAAAAGACCCCAAACCCCTCATGAAATATGAATTCTTCTCCACAGGATGTTAGAGTCTCATTCGTAAATTTGACTCCTAATGTATCTTAAGCCTTGCGTCCAATCTCTCTGAGGGAGATTTTAATATTTCATGAGCTATTTAGTCATTTTGATCCCATTCTTCGACTGTATGATCTTTCTCCCACTCTTCCAGTATTAATAACCATAAATATGATTTTAATTACGCTCTGTGATCCCCCAGAGATGTAAAGTCATGCTCAGGTGCATTCACCCAGCCTGTGTTCCAAAGGTGCAGTGCTTACTTACGCTCTGTATTTAAAAAAGGCTTAAAGACGCACGTGTCCTGGGTTTTGAAAACTCAGCTCCTTCGTCACTTCTGCACAAATTCGGAAATAAAACCTAAAGCAGGTGAATGAAGTCCTGATTCCAAACTGTCCCAGCTGAGATGAAGCATGACACTCGGTCGTAAGGAGGTCACCGCCGCTGCAGGACGGAGGATAAGAATTTGGGCTAAAGTCCTTTCCTGCGTCCTGCTGGACTGTTTGTTCTTCGTTACTGAAGGACGGCCTGACCCTGCACACTCGGGCCGTGATGGGCCTCATTAGTCTTTATCTGAATCCAGGTCTGACCCTGATGTATTAAAGTGCTGCCTGGTTGCACGTATTGACCGCAGCTTTTTGTCCAGGTCAAATATCCTTACACGACGGCTCGTCATCAGATTGTCGCTGAACAGATTAGTTCTTCCTGATTCTCATTAGGCCCTGAAGTCACATTATGCAAGAATGTACTTCTTTTGCAGTTTAGGGTGAAAAGGGTTGATGTTGTGGGGAAGGCAGATAAATAAAAAACCTCTTATATTAGATAATGTGGAGAAAATGCAAACAGGCAGATTATTATGGACCTAAATTGATGTGTATGGTTGAGTCTGATTTCCATCCAAAACACTTGTATCATTGATTTATTGCGATATTGGCTAATGCATCAGCAGAATCAGGACGGTGGCGTTGCCCTGACCCCAGCCTCTGTGTGGTGCTGTTATGGTTCAGTCTTACTTTCCACACACATGCACAGATGTGTGCACACCTGTTTAACCCCAATGATTCACACAGTTATTCTCCCACTGAGAGGTCACAAGGCTGCGCACTGACCGTCATTCATCAGCTTTGTCCTCCTGCAAGGACAAGACCATGACCAGCACCCAGATCAGGATCAGGACCAGGACCAGCACCCAGATCGGGACCAGGACCAGCACCCGGACCAGGACCAACACCCGGACCAGGACCAGCACCCAGATCAGGATCAGCACCCAGATCAGGACCAGGACCAGCACCCAGATCAGGACCGTCCAAGCCGATTCACCACATACAGCCGGGACAATAAAATAAAACCTCTATCCACAATAAACTCTGAAGACACAAATGCATCCATGCAGTGCATCTGCTCCAGCACCGGTTCTGTCATGTAACAACATAAAGTCGATCCTCTGGCTTCTCTGGTCGTATCTTTGCTCAACGTAAACCAGCAGCACCTGCTGTGCACGCTGCCCCTCCTCTGAAGACACACACTCTCCTTCAAGGGCATGGTCGTCCCTGAGCTTTGAGGTGCAAGGAGACAACACATAGCAGGAAGAACATGTCAGCAGTTACACACTCACAAGGTCACACACACACAAACACACACACACACACAGAGCCATGTTTGCTGCATGCCGGTAAAAGAAGATGGAAGAAGAAACGCGAGACATGCCCTACCATTTCTCCCACTGGTCCTCCATCCAGCCCTCTTCTCCTTCCCCTCCCGAGTCCATACTGTAAGTGAAGGGGGGCATCCACAGCCGAGAAAAGAGGAGGAGGAGGAGGAGGAGGAGGTTAGAAAGTGATGGAGGGAGGGAGGGAGGAGTGAGCAGGAAGAGAGCTGGAGGAGAGGGAGGAGGGGTGCAGCTTGTCCGGGTCGATGGATACAGATCCCTGCTGCTGCTGCTGCTGCCGCCGCCGCTGCCGCTCTTCTGAAGGAGCGGGAGAAAGATGGAGCGCAGGGGGGGGAATTGTTTTAAAGCTGAAGAGCTGAATCTGCCGAAGACGAGTGTTATATAATCTACTCCTCTCGTCCTCCCTGATGTTTACTCTCTGCTGCGTGCATCAGATGTTACTATGCACCACCACTGCAGGGAAGTGCTGATGTTACCAGAAAATCCAACGCCACAGGAAACACAACGAGAGAAACCTCAGCACGGGAGGACACTCCTCTCTCTCTCTCTCTCTCTCCCTCCCTCCCTCTCTCTCTCACTCTGAAAAACACCAGTGTGCTCAATTATTCATGAGAACCATTGAACCTAATTTGTCCGTCTCTCCTTTCTCTTCAGTCGTCCTCTCAGTGGAAAATTCCAGCTTCTTTGCTAACAAATTTTAATAAAGAAAATGTTGTAAATAAAGCTGAATAATCTTTGTGCTAGTCTTTGATCATAGTACATAAAGATGGAGGACGTCAAAAAAACCCTTATAAGTGAAGCCAAAGCAGATCTATCGCCACCCGGTGGCTGGCTGCAATAGTCAGTCATAAAAACGTGCCTCCTCTATAGTGGAAAACATGGAGCAAACAAAAAATCTAAATACACAATGCTACAGATTTTTCACCCAAAACAGCAAATTCTACTACTTTTAAGTTTTTATTTTACAGCTTTTAGAAAACAAGTTCTGATTCTCACGGCACCTTCTCTGCATCAAATGAAAATGTAATTTATAAAGCTAAAAAACACCAGTAATGTGTTGATTACATTTCTGGATGTGTAAATGGAGAATTCATTGCCTCTATGCAAATGACACCAGCTCTAAAACATGTCACTAAATGGAGACACTGAATCCGGAGTTCCTCTACACTGAGATACCCACATGCAGCCAGATGGACATAGAGAGACCTTGGTACCTGGCCAGGAGCTATGGAGCTCACACACAGGTTTCACACATATCAACACAGTGGCTTCCCAGTGTAGACTGTACAGGTTGCGTTACATTATTGTGTGTGTGTGTGTGATGTTTAATCCCCTTACAGCTCATCAGCGGAGGTGGGGGTCAAAACAACAAACCCAGTTATTCTCATGACACCAGGTTGTGAGCAAAGAGCTGAATCAACAGCACCATCAGCAACATTCAATAATTTTACATCAAATCCTTTGTTACATTAAATTGTGCTGAATTTTGTCAGAAGAATAAAATCTGCACACACTAATGCAATTTACTGGGCCCCCAGGCTGAGAGAGGGCCCCACTGAGAACAGCTGATTACATTAATCCACAGCAAAGATAATTGTGCAGGTCCCCACCCCCCACATAACATTCGCCTGGGGCCCATCCCTTGAAACACCCCTGTCTGCATACTGAATATTCAAATGCTGTGCAATGGAAAAAAGGGAAATTCAATGTAGCCAAAACTTCAATATAAATCAATTATGAACTATGGTGGGTTTTTTTGTGGATTTTTGCGAGTTGATAAGAAACTACAGGTGTCGGTATGATGTCATGTAAGACCGGGGCACTGGGACAAACAGACACTTCTTCTTTTTCCTCCTCCTTCGCTGTGTTGTAGGAGGAAAATGTAAATAGAAGGTGATGCCCTCTAGTGGAGACAGGGAGAGAAGAGACAGAGAGACACACAGAGATAAAGAGGGAGAGGGAGAGGGAGAGGGAGAGGGAGAGGGAGAGGGAGAGGGAGAGGGAGAGGAGAGGGAGAGGGAGAGACAGAGACAGAGACAGAGAGACACACAGAGATAAAGACAGAGAGAGAAAGAGAGAGGGAGAGAGAGAGAGAGAGAGAGAGAGAGAGAGAGAGAGAGAGAGAGGAGAGAGAGAGAGAGAGAGAGAGAGAGAGAGAGAGAGAGAGAGAGAGAGAGAGAGGGGAGGTGCCATCAGATGGAACGTGCATTATCAGCAAAATCTAGCCACACAGCAGTAAATTATCAGCGCGTGGGAAGGAGACAGCAACCAGAGCCATTACTGTCCAGTGTGTCAGGTTCTACTGGGGCTGAAATTCAAATCAGACTGATTCTCTCCTTTTACCCTCTGAGGATAAAATTCAGCTGATAAAAAAAACAATAACAGACGGATAGGAGAAACTGACACTTCAGAAAATCTCCTTAACCTCACCTCTGCCCACACTATACTTATATTTGTATTATTTAAAATAAAATAATTTACTTAAAGCCCCTCAGAAATGTGTCTTGATTTGGGATATTTTTATTTTCTGTCCAGGGGTTCACCTTCTAAATCAGTGCTTATCTGTTGGAATTTACTTGAAGTGAAGATGGACGACGTCATAGATCCTATAGGTGAAGCCAAATCATTTGGACTGCCCCTGGTGGCTGGTTTCAATATAGGATATAAACCGATGAGACATAGACCAAATTAAAAGTGTAAGGTAAATACAAGCTGAAGATTTTAAAATTTTGCTATATAACATCTTTAGGAGCCGATCATAGAAATCTGTCAATATCTGCCTTTGAGAGCTTTTCACTCTGTTCAAATCTGCATTAACAATATGTAATTATGTATTTCATGGAACTTGTTTTAGAGATAACATTATTTGTAAATATTAGCCAGGGGTTGACAATGTCCACACGCAATATCCATGCAGTTCTTTGTTCTATAAAATACACTGTAGGTCTTAAAGAAATATCTGTTATGTATAATCTTATGTTCAAACTGCTAAAAGAAAAAACAGGAATATCTTTGTAAACAACTTGACACGTCCCCATTGACGAGCGATGGAAATTTTAGATTCCTCATAAGTGGGTCACATCCGCTGCTCTTGCATCTCGACTCAGCGGATACCTCCACACACACTCGTCTGTTCTCCAGCAGCTGCAGGTTGATCAGAGAGACGGAGGATTTGACCACAGGCAGGAGGAGGAGGAGGTGACGGAGGAAATCAAGCCAACATATGGCCGCTCTGGGCCGGCGCCAAACCTGAGTGGATTAATCAGGTTTCCTCTCGCTGTGGTCGACTACAAACCATCAATGAATAACAGTTCAGCTGTGATGAGGAGAGTTAGGCACTGATCTGAATCCATTATGTTCTAAATTAATCCTTTCAAACAGCTCACACTTTCAATCGATTTCTAAATCAACGTTAAATTTTATGTAAATATCACATCCGTCTACGTGAAGTAAGAGTTTGACATAAATTATGAATGATTGATTAAACAGCTCCATTTGTACAGTTTCATGTTTTGTGTTGATTTTTGTGTGAATGTTGGTGACGATCAGTTTACATTTGGAGCATCTTTAATTCGTTGTGCTGCTGGAACAGTGTCTGTGCCTCTGATGATTTCATGTGTGTGTTACTCTGAGGCACTTTTTCTTTTGAAAGTTTTATTTATATATTTATGTGTCACATGAATCAAACACTGCTGGAGCCGCTCTGATGATCTGAGGGAGGAGGGCTGTGTGTGTGAGACACAGACTGGGCCTGATGGGTGTGTGTGTGTGTGTGTGTGTGTGTGTGTGTGTGTGTGTGGCTGTCTCACTGTATATTGATCATTGATCTCCAAACACTCTGTAACGCCACTAAAGAATTACAGCTTCTCCTGAGGCGCCATTATAAGGGTCTCTCTCTCTCTCTCTCTCTCTCTCTCTCTCTCTCTCTCTCTCTCTCTCTCTCTCTCTCTGTGTGGCTCTGCAATCAATCGTGATCTCATGCAATTCATTACTGATGAATTATTTAGGCTAAATTCACAATCTCAACTTCCCGCAGCATGAAGTGAATCTTCAAACTTCTGGAAACCAAGAGGGGATTTAATCTGGGCCAAAATAAAAACTGATAAAAGCAGAAAAAATATTCAGCTGGAATTCCACCAGCAGTCTGAATAATGCATGGAATTCAAACTGACTAATAATTTGTATCTGTGGCCAGAATATGAACTGTTTCATTAAATATTCATGCAAACCAATGTCTTCATCAGACAAGTGCACAGGTCGTATTCATCAATAACAATAAATGAAATTCAAAACAAAGCTGTAAAATGGTAGCCATGACAACTCCATGTTAAAACAGCAAAGACCATAAGAAAAATAAAACATCCTTTCATCTGCTGTTTCAATACTGGATTTTCTTTAAGATTCTGTAACTCATAATGCATGGCCTGCGATTATGATAATATCACGATATCCCAATCCACATATTGCTAGACAATCATACAACTATGCATCACAATGTTTGTGTAACTTGAGAAGAGTACAAATACCCCTGAGGAGGTAAAGTGCAGGATTTGTGTATTAATTCACTGTAATTTGTTAATTTTGTCATATCTTAGTACTTCTTCTTTAACAAACACTTGTAATTTTCCACATGTGACATCATCCTAAAGTCAAGTAACCATAAACTGGCAAAATGCAAACTAAAGTAAATCAATATTCGTCTCTCATGAGTCAGGGCGATGATGTATTGCTGTATTGATGTTTTGTCCCACCCCTTATTATTAATAATATAGAATGATAGAATAATAATATATCCTGATTCTATATTATGAAGATTTTAACTTTGTAGAATGTTAGCTTATATACAGTGACTGGAGATGAATATGAAGTCTGTTCATAAATCAATGTGGATATCAAAACAATAAAAAAAACTGTATATTTATAACAACACAACAACGTGATGGCCACAGGAGGGAAATACAACATGATGTCAAACGTCATGGAACATATTAAGGCCACACTGGAAGTCCCACAGCCGCTCTGCAAGCTCTGCCGGTCGGGTGCACGATCACCCAAAAAGTGCGTGTCACATTTTAAAATGCATGTTTCCAGTGGACGCTCCTGACGTGCACGCGGTTCCCCTCGGCCCCCCGGGGAGCAGACACGCCCAAACAAAACCACCTCTCCCCGCAGAGCCGAGCGGAGCCAAAACCGCAGCTGCAGCGGCTCCCCGCAGCGCGCACAGCCGGCCATCAGCCGCCCGAGCCCCGCAGGGCCCTCCTCCTGTACCGGGGCTCCCTCCCCCCGGAGCTCCTCTTACCTGAAGCTGGCCGGGGAGTTCACCTGGACGCCGCGGCCGGACGGAGGGCTGGCTTTCCGCTTGTCTCTCTCCGCCATGCCGCCTCCGGTTCAAGCCTCCATTGGCTCCGCGGTGCAGTTCGCAGCTTCCCCGGTTCAGACACCTGACAGGTCCGCTGCTTATGCTGCTGCCGCTGCTGCTGCGATGCTGCTGCCTTCCAGGGCTGTGGGGAAAGACACAACTCAGCTGAACTGGGGGTAAACAAACTGGGCTGGTGATTAGGGAACTGTTTTATTAATGATGATAAATGATAAACACTCCACCCTAAAACGTTTCTGAGCAAAATATCAAAAGGCAACAAGCTTAATAATATATAAGCATTTAAAATCAAAAGAAAGCCCTGTAGCCTAAAGATCTAAAGTCAGGGACAACAGAGCGTTAGACCGATCGAGGAAGAATCTATCAAATATCAAACATAAACTGTACGGTACAGGACGAGAAGGGAAGAGGACACATCCAGTGGATGAAGGGGGTGCAACTTGAGGTTGGTAGCCACTCGTCAATAAACCAAACAAAGAAGAACAACAACAACAACATCAGAACATTTAACAGCAATAAATGGCAAAAGAAAAATAATAAAAGTAAGATAACTAAAGAAAAGTCAAAGCCAGTCAGTAAAAGTAAGTTTTGAGAGATTACTTTCAAAACCCATGATATGATATTTCAAGTTAGAATTGGTTTATGGAATTAATGCCAAATGGAGGAATAAGTGGAACATGCTATACAATATGTATGTTAGAGAATGATAAATGCTATAGAGGGCAATAACGCGGAAGAACTTTTGAAATATTCATTTGGAGTGTGTTTGCCATAATTCACACATCAGACAAAAAAATGTCAACAGTTATTATTAACACGAAGATCCAGGACATCAACACTTGGCACATTGTCTGAGTTGTATGTTCGTTTATGAGATACTTAAAAATAAACATTGTAATGATGATATTATTATTTTAAAGAACGCATCATCACAGAAAAAACACTTTTTGTTTTAGTTCATGATAAGCAAATATTTATGATGAACAGGACAATGGATTACAAGGTGAAGCACCTTGGTCCATGAAAAGTGTTTTGTTGGTAAATCTCTTGACTCGCACACTAACAGCACACCGCTTGTGTTCCTGCAACTGGATTTTACGAGGAGACATCGAACGCAGCAGCAGCAGCAGCTCCCACAGAGAAGTGAGGTTCTGCAACTGGATGGAAAACAGAGGCTCAGAAATCAGAGGTGGATTTCAGTCTGTATCAAACTGGACTGATCTGAGGAACGTGACCCACTGTGTTTAACACATTTATAAAACTAGTCTGAATGTAACTGGTGTAGATTTCCCTGGAGATTTATGATCTGTCAGTGGTTTAATCCAGAGAGAAAATGTCTTGTGTTTAAAATAAAATACTCTTTGATTTGTCTTTAATCTGTTAAACAAACAACACTCACAAACACACTGAAGACAGTTTGTTGACATGAGATTTATCAAGACCTGGGACTATTTTGGTGTAATGTCAGAAACAAACCAGCAGAGGGCAGTACGCTACTTTTCACTTTATTGTGTGTAGAAAAAACTAATTCCGTGATGATCCTGATTTAATAAGAAGAGTTTCCTTGATTTCTATTTTCCTTCTTCCTTTCGAGTGAACAACTTATTGCTTGTAAGAAATAAATGCTTCAGTCCATCTCTCCATTTCATTGGCCAAGTGTTTTTTTTAATACGACCCCTAGATGTTGCTGCAGTCCTCCAGGCTGTGTCGTTTAGTACCACTGAGCTCATACACATCTAATGTGCTACTCGTTTTATCATCCAGTTTATTTCAAGCAAATTAAAAAAATGTGTCATTGATTTAAAATCTTCTGGATCTTTGAAATTCACTTAAAAAAATGATTAATGAATAAATGAATCAGGCACATTGATATTTGCTCTGGCATGAGCCTATTCCATCTCTTTCTAACAAGGCATTAGCGTCATGGCTCTTCTCAATCCACGTGCAGCTCTTTGTGTGGCGTGTGCTGCATCTCATGTGAGATACTTCCCACCTCAGCTCTGTGTGTACTATGTAGACAAGGGGTTGCTACACACTTAACACATCTCTTAACACTTAACTAGAGAATAACATGTTTCTGCTGTGAGGTGTTTCATAACAGAGTGAAAAATAACTTTGACAAATTCTCAAACATTTTATATAAAGAAACCGCACAATAAAAGCGGCTCAGAAACACACAACATGAAGCACAACTTATAAATAAAAATGAACTGTGTAAAGGAGAACTTGGATTTTGTGACAGAAATGAGACTCCAATAAAAAGAAATGGACGTAGATTCCAGGTCTAGAAAGTAAAGCCAATGCAGAAGTGCCTGAAACCTGTGTTTTCAACAAATGACCAGATGGGGGCGACGCCCCTGTTTGCAAAATAAGTTTTTACTGACTCCATGAGTAAATGTCGTTTAAATTGATAAACTTCAGTAAACATTTTCCCAAAGAGTTTCTGGTCTCAAACGCTAGTTTCAAGTTCATAAATAGTTTAAAAGACGATAAAGCACCATTTGCAGTGGGGTAGGAAGGACTAGCATGTGATTGACAGCTGGTACCATCCAATGGGGGCAGGTCAAGTGTAGGGGCTCCGCTAAATATGGTGACTTCTGGTTTCAGATAACCACGGTTAAAAGCAAAAAATCATGTAAAAACAAATGATCACGTATTTAATCAAGATTTATAAAACAGTGTGTGAAGTAATACAAGAGCAGATTCAATTATATTCCTCGTGCCACAGAAAACACATTAATGAAAAAAAGAAGATTGTTTTTCCTTATTGTCAAAATGTTCAGTGTGTCCAGGTCCAAGAGGGAATAAATAAAAAATAATAAGCCAACAGTCTTTATGCTTGTTTTTCATTGAAGGCAGGAGGAGTCTTATTTTTAGATTTCCCCAGAAACTTCACAATGAGGTTCTTTTCCATTGTGCAGGCTGAATATCCTGAACTCCTTCAGGAATCTATGGCACTCATGAGTTTCCTGTCGGACAAGTAATTCTGGACCCATCCACAAGGATTGACGTTGAGACAGAGGAAGCTCTGCAGCCACGGACTTCTCTGAGAACCCTCCACGAACTCCTCCAGTGTAATCTGACCTGCAGCACAAACAGAGGAGCTTTCAGGGAAATAACATGGGAACCTTTGTCTCTTTATGCTTTGCCTGGTTTGGCGATGTTGGTGATTTCAAGTGTGCAGTGAACTCACCGTCATGGTCCACATCGACCTCTTGGAAGATGCGATCACACGCCTCCTCCACAGTGATTTTCCCTGTTTCGTCAGAGCCTTCCTTTATCTTGTAGATTATCTGAAAGAAAAATCCAGGAATTATTTTGTCCGTCATCTCGTCCCCAAGTTCTAATGTGGTGGTCCCAAGAGGATCAACTGGTGACCACTCAACTTTTCATGACGTCCATTAATGAACAGTAAAACATTATATTACAGCTGGACCTGACAATCCAAAACACAGTTAATAAGATATTATACAAACATAAAGCTTGGCCCTTTGCAAAACGCCTAAAAACCGTTGGCACATCTTTTCCCATCAGGTCCAGTTAATGAATCCCTGGTAAATCAGTGTAAATGTCAATGTTCAGCCGTTCTGTGTAATCTTGCAGATAAAAAAACACACAAACCAACCCACAACCATCAGACAGGGGTGATGACCTCCTTGTTGGAGCTAACGAAGCTGTGACTGAATGCTTCTCTGAAACCCAGACCTCTCACCTCTACAATCTTGTGTATTTCTTCTCTGTCCAGACGACCGTTGTCGTCGCTGTCGAACACCTTGAAGGACCAGCGCAGCTTGTCCTCAAGTCGCCCGCGCAGAACAAGATGAAGAGCGGCCACGTACTCTATGAAATGCATCGTGTTGTCCTGAAGAAACGGTGGAGACACAAACATGGAGCATTTGATCGGTTACATACGCGGAAAGAGATTTGTTTGCTTGAGCTGTCGTCTGAAGAAGATTTCACTCCTGACTCACATGATTCATGTCGAATGCTCGGAAGATGTTGTCCATGTACTGGGATTCAGGCGTCCCATTCTTTACTCCGAACATCCTCTTGAACTCGTGCAGGTACAGCGATCCACTCGGACACTCTGTGACATATGTATTGTAGAGGTCCTGGATGCTGGTTAGCTCCAGCTCTGGTTCCTGCGTTTGTATCTGCTGGGTTTGACCCATGCTTTATCCAAACTCCACCACTGCAGTGAAAACTACGAGTTTCTTATTCTGTATAAAACATAAATGCAGATTCTTTAGCAGAGTAATATCCTGAAAGCTCCTTGCAGCGAGTCCTTCGGCGTCCGCTTCATGGCTGCTGTCGGAGGTGTCTTCAACAGCTCTGGGGTCTAGAACAGAGTTAAGCGTAATAACAGATTCATGTGATCCCTGACCCTCACCAAGATGCTTATTTTCAGCCCGAGGCCACAACAAGCTGAGTTTAAAACAATAATCCTGATCCCATCTTGATCCTTTGGTGACCCAGGGTCACTGATACACTTTATAACACTGGAGTAACAGCTCCATTTCACTACAGCTGGTGAAGGTGACAGATTACTACTCTGACAACCTTAATTTTCTCTAATTCTCCGGTGCAACTCAATGGAATCTCTGGGTTTGCTTGCATCTTGAACTCATTGCCCCCGACTACTACTGCTACTACTGCTACTACTGCTACTACTACTACTACTACTACAACTCCCCTTGGGTAAAATAAGTTATTCAAACGCTGGCCGAGCAGGAGTCTCCCTCTCTACCTTTAAGAATGCAGGGTCTTCAAGGTGAAGGGAGGAGGTTTCTGGAGACGGATTATGCTTTGAGCATAAGTATTTATGGTCAATAGGAAATGCATCAGGGAGACTGATGTTAACAATTTAACAGTTGTATTCTGATCTCCAAAACTGAGCTTTCATTGGAAAATGGTTCATTATAAACCTACAAGGGGCAAGGTATTACATTTAATGGGGAATTACTATATTGGACAAATATGTCTAAAACTTAATTTGTCTCGTCAAACCTTTCATCTGTCTTCATCATCTAGCTTCTCCTGGTAATATTGAATCAGTCCCTGCAGTGTTTGCAGTTAACTCATCACATGCTTCAGCTAAGTGCCGTCAAACTATCTGACGAGGGAGCTGATGGATGAATTCTAACTTTTACTGGGTGTTGCCTCCACCAGTCTCTGAGCAGGAGCAGCTCCGGCTTGTCAAGGTCTTTCGGGTTGCCACTCGCTATCAGCTGGAGTTACGCCCCCCTCAGGTGACACAGGTCAGTGCAACAAGGGAAGTTGTCAAACCTCCTAATGGATCATAACTTTCCAAGAAGTTGCTTTCTACTGTATTTGGCCTCCGAACTCAACCGTGGGTCCTGTGGATACCTCACAGAGAAAAATATAATCTCTTTATTATAATCCAAATATGATGTGAATTTGTATAAACTTCTATTTATAGATTATCATCTACATGTTATGTGTCATGCTGAGTAACAGATGCTTAAAAATATGTCAATGCTGAGCATGGATTTCAGATCTGAACAAAAAGGACAGATGTTCGTACACATGTGAAACCAAAACTTTTCATGTTATTATTTATTGAACCTTAATTGACATATATTTAAAACATGCCCTTAGCATCAATAACATAATCAGGTAAAAACTGAATAATCACAGTGAAAATGTTTTAGTTTTCTCAAAGCAAAAAAAAACACAACACACTTTGCATTTGAGACAATTAAGAACAATTTTGTAAGATAAGAGGAGAAGCTGTGAACGTGTATTTGTTTAAAAAATACTGGAAGAAATATAAACTATAAATGTTCTAACTTTGAAAAGAAAGAGTCAAGTGTAGATGGTATGTTTGGCTGAGATTTAAGGTGCAGTTGTTGATTTGCCCAAAGACTCACGTTGGCCAGCTCTGATAAAACATCTCTCACTCATAGTATGGATGACTAATCCTGATTTCACTTGTAAATTGTGAGTTTACAACATTTCATAGATTATATTTAAGGCTTATTCTGATTAAGGCAGATCCAGGTTGACATTTCAGAAGTGTGCGCTCCGCCTCCTCTGCTCCAGCACCCATCCAGCAGGGTTCATGTCCAGCTTCAGCATGTTCAGCACCCAGGGGTCCTGCTGGGCACCTCGGATGAACTCCTCCATGTTAATGTGACCTGTCCCAAGTAAGAGAAAAGAAAATGAGCTTGGAGTACGAATGATGATCTCTGCTGATGCAGCAAAATATATGATCCGTCTCTTGTTGTTTAAGGTGAAGTGGGATACAGATGCTCACCGTCTCCGTCGCTGTCCACCGCCTGCAGCAGCCGATCCACAGCCTCGTCCACTGAAGGCTGACAAGTGCTCGTATCTGTCCTGGAGCCTTTCTTAATCCTGTAGATGCTCTGAAACAGAAAGTGACAGCTTGTGTTTCTTATTGTGTGATGATGAGTCCTGATACATTCAGGGATTAATGAATGGTTTATAGCAGCAATATGATTGGAAAACTGAGCATTTGTATGTTTTTGCATCCGGCTACCTTGAAACCAACTCAATCAGGTAATTTGATTCACTTCAGCATGAAGAAGTCGCCCTTAAAGCTTTGTATACATAAAATTGTTGTATGACTCACAAAGAGATTCACTCACTTTACATTACATGAATATTTTATTCCTACAGAGATTAGTTTTCCCTCTTTTTCTCCCGACTTCAAATTCTTTCACTTAAAAACTTGAAAAAGTATAAATGAAAAGGGCAATATGCATATAACTAGATTATGATAGACTTATTAAAGGATGACATTTTAATAAATATATAAAATATTCAAGGATGAAAGCACATTTTCTCAGCACAAAAAGTTCTGTGATGTGGTTTTGGCAGAGAGGGTGCCAGTGAGCGGTCGTTCTCCTAAAGCAGGAATTCACTGTAAGGAAATCTCAAACCTTCCCCACACCCAGTATCTTTTAAATATATTGTTACTAGACTCTTTGACTAACGTACATCAATCATTGCCCTCAGCTCGTCCCTGTCCACGAAGCCGTTGCCGTCTTTGTCGTACACCTTGAACGACCAGCGCAGTTTATGCTCCAGGTCGCCTCTGAAGACCAGATTGAGAGCTGCCACAAACTCCAGGAAATCGATGGTGTTGTCCTGAAAGAACACATCACTGAAATGAGAACAGCTGGGTCACGGTCCAACATAAAGGGGTACCACAGGGAGCCAGGATGGAAAAAAGCTTTTTACTGTCTCACCCCGTTTTTGTCAAATGCTCGAAACATGTTTTCGGCATAGTCGGACGCCTCTCCCGTCGGGTCCACGCCGAAGAAGCGCTTGAACTCGTGCAGAAAGAGAAGTCCGCTCAGGCACTCCATGACAAACTTTCTATACATATCCTGCAGAGCTTTGATGTCAATCTGCTCACTGTGCTCTGTTGGCAGCGTCTGCCCCATGGCTGACGGGCTGGTCAACTGTCCATAGTCCTGCAGCCTGCGGGTTCGGACCCTGCAGCGATGGGGCGGCCGGACTCGAAAGGGAATCTCAGTGTCAGGATTTTGTTTTTTATAACAGGCGGTGAATCCCAAAGCTCCAGTTTACTTTAGAGGCAGGCGATTAGTGTGGCTGCAGGATTACTTTGGTATTAAGTCAGCGGGGTTTCCTCCACTGAGCTAATAAGGTCTGTAGCTAAATGGGGTTTCTCGGCCAAACACAGAGAGTTGTGGCCAAAAGGTCAAGTAGTGTGGAATGTAAGAATGAATCTAAAGGTGATTAAAAAGCAATAAATTAGTAATAAACTATCTAAACTTCACTTTTTTTGTAGCTTTTGCTCCCCATCAACTTTAAATACAAATGTCTGACTCTTAAACTGTGAGATATTCAACTTTCTTAACCAGCTCGCTACTAATTTATGCCGTCAAAGAATTTTGACTTTTTCCTCATATAATTATTATTAAATATTCCCATTAGCCTCAAGCTGCATTGTGTTTTGAACTAACTCATTCCTAACGTGCTAAACCGGGACAATTAATAAGCATCAGCTGTTCTCTGGGTCGACATCAGCATGCTAACATTAGCATTTAGCTCCAAACAGGCCTTACGATTAAGCCTGCAGCAGTGAACCTGGTTCAGTCTTCACATTTAAACCGTGCAGGTCGGCAGGTCGTCAGTCCTCTGCTGTCCCTGATCGGTCCCACTGTTGTTTTCCTCTTCAGGACCGAGGTGCTGAGAGGCTAAGAGGCTCTGGGTCACGCTTACTTAGAATTGGTGTATCAATCTCTTTTAATCAGATTGGAAAAGCTCTGCTGATACAGGCACAAATCCCTCAGTGGCAGCAGAGTGAGTGGATCCCTCGAGGAGTCCTACTGTTTCATTTTACTTAATTATTCAAACCTAGTTAACGTTTAGCATCCAGTAACGTAGCTGCTATTCAGTGTCACCACTTTCCTCAAGTCCAGAAAGCCGAGGGAATAGTAAGTCAATCCCGAAATGAACTTTTCAGTGAATTCTCAGTTATACTCACAATTTTTTTTACTTATTCACCTTACATGAATGGGATAGACTGTAGAAATGAATTGAGATAAAAAGTTTGAATCTGAAGTCATTCCAGGTCAATTCCTTCAAATCAAGGACACAACACGTCACAAATCCTGATTAATCACTTTAACAACACAAAGTATTTACAGAATATCACTGTTTCGTCAAATTGTATAACAGAGAACAGAAAAGCAACAACAATGTATTGATGTAAACAGTGAGCTGAGACTGTTTAAATGAAATTACGCCCGTGCTTGGCTTCAGGATTAGTTCATAACTATGTTTAACCCAACATGGAGAAACAAGCCTAACAGGATTAGAACCTGACGGAAGGATTCTCCTGTCAGGGGTCGGACCTCTCGCGTCCTCGGCTGGCTTCATCTGTCAACAAACACTGAACATTATAAACAGTGCACCGTTAATCTGACTGTCACATGCACTTTGCCACAGGACAACATATAATTCATTAAGTCAATTACAGTAATTCAATTTTGTTTGTCTTTATCAAGGATTTTCAGTAATTTCAGCATATTTCAGATTAATATCAAATCCCTCTTTTAGTTTCTCTACTTTTCTGATTAATTAATTCATGTATTTCAAAAACCTGGGTCAACCAGGTCATATTCATGGCTTTATTTTAAACCTCTTCAGAAACAGTGAATATTATCTTATGTCCACTAGATGGTGGTGTTGGCTCTTTTTTGGAGCTCGTGAGCTGCACAGTAACGATGTGAAATACATCACGTGTTACTTGGAATTACATAAAAATACACACATCACAGGAAGCAACAAATTAAGAATGTGGTGAATTCGATCATATAATACATTTTTGGCACTTGAGATGCATTTATAAAGCTCTATTAAATATATAAAGTTTCCACATTGCTTCAAATCTTCATGTCAAAGACTCATATTGGCCAAAGTTACCAATAAATCAATCAGGGTTTGTCACGTTAGCATCATTTGATCTGTAATGAAACAAATATAATTCACAAGGTGCGTTTACTGAGCTAATAGTGAGAATTAAGATGTTTTCTTCTTAGAAGAACTTGTGGATATGATGTAAAGGAGTTAAAGAAAATTCTATGCATTACTTGTGTCCTTCTACAACTTGCACCAACACGTCTGTAAGGTAATACAGGTCATAAACAGGTTTACAAACAGGTGCTGCATCCAAGTCCAAGTTCTCCATTTTAAATCTCCCATCAATATCCTCAGTATTGATTCTATGTAGAATTTAAAATGGCAAAAAGAAGAACAACAACTTCTTCTCCTTTGTTGTCACGTGATGTAATATAAACCATCTTGAATAGGATCATCAAATCACATGATCCTGTACATGAGCTGAACTCCATCCATCAGACCCACGTGGTCCACCAGGGGGCGACAGAGGATCAGCAGAACGAACGCTCCATGAATCAAACTTTTTTCATCTATGACTCAAATCCTACACGAGCTCTGTGCTGCTTCCTCCGTCCATTAGCCTGTGTCCGTAGAGAGAGAAGCTCTTTCCTCTTAAAGCTTCACATCATGAATATTTGTGCTGTAATTTTGTACCACACACACACACACACACGCGCGCTATAAAGTCGAACCAGCATTAGCGTTATGGTGTCATGAAGTTGTCGGAGGGGTTTTGTTATGATCTGTGTATTTCAGAAAGAATATGGGCGGTGATGAGGTCGTCTCTGTGGATCCGTGGAGACAGACTGACACAACTATAAGTTATGAGGAAAATATTCACTATGGCTCCGAGGGTGACGTATAAATCATCTGCATTTGTTCCCGTTGTAAACAGAAACAAGTCACTTTAGGGGATGTTGCTCAGTTTCTTTGTTTTTCGAATACAGACGTGGATGAGGTGGGAATGAAGACGTAAAATAGAACTCAACGTAACTCTGAGTCAACTTGTTCATTGAAATTCATGTACAGAATGTAAAACTAACTAAATTAACAAATTCTGAACTCCCAACACCGATTTACACTTATATAACTTGTGAGTAGATTGCCAATTGTTGGCCTGCAAATGTAGAGCCTTTATTTTGAATTCAAGCTGTTTCTTTTTGCTCAATTCCTCCATAAAAGTTGAAGCTATATAACTTTCAATTATAGTCATCATAATCAGAAATTGGGCTATTTGTGTGTTAACTGAGTTTAAATATCAGTTTCAAACTGTCAAGATTCACTAACTTCTGTACATGAAAGAAATCCTTTTAAGAAATGTCCCTGAGTGACATTTTTCAATATCATACATGAACAACTAAAAATTAATTTATACGTCACATTGAACAGTTGTTAAATTCATATCTTCCCACCTGTTGTTCTCTCTCTGAACCAGTGCATTCGATTCCCGTCTCTTTTTGAAGACAGGTTTCCACCTCGAAGGAGCTTGAGAGTCATTTGTTTATTTCACTTTTCCAAACCGGGGGTTCGGCGGTTCGGGGTCACAGATGTTTTTGAAGGTATATTTGCACATTTCAAGAGGCTTTTTCATATTCCCCAGCGCTTTTATTCTCCAGTGTGAGAGACATCCTTCACAGAACACAAGCACCTTGTTCAGACGCACTCGACCCTAAGAGACCATGAAATCCTCCATATCTGAAATCTCTAAACATCCCTATACCTGTTCATTTGCTACTTTTGTCAGGAAAATGGGAAACAAGCTTTAATCTGAACTTAAAGGGTATTTTCATAAGTAAGAAACTACTTTGACATTTGATATTATTCACAAATAGAGACAATAATGATATGATGAGAACTAAAAGTTAAACCTGTACAAAGCTGTTAGAGAAATGCACTTAATGCAGAATCTCAGAGTGGAACAAAGTCAGCAGGTGAAGACCAAATGGCTCATGGAAAAAACATGGAGATGCAAAAAAGGCAATTACTGTGCAAAATGGCTGTTTTTCACTTAATCGGCCCATTACAGAGAGAGACTGAAAGTGTTCTGAAGCCCTGAAGAGAAACATCTGAAGGCGTGGAGGTTCTCACCCGAGACGATCAGCGGCCTTGCATCGCTCCAACGTGTCCGTTAAGTCTCACAGCTCAATGGTCAGATCTTCAGAGCTATACAGACCTGGTTGTCCAGTGGCCAGAAACCTGTTAAAACCTGTTAAAGGATTTCTGGACACTGGACAGAAAGGCAGGAAGTTGCCATGGAGGTGAGGCTAGAGCTCATCAAAGTTCGGTAAAAAGGGAAAAACCACGATCTGGACAAAGAGAGGGAGGAAAAAACAAAGAGAAACACAAGTTAGAGTCAGTAAAGTCAGAGTCAAACGGGAAATACTTACAAATAGACATCGAATAAATAGTCAAAAAGTTATAAAAGTCACTTATTGATTCCTTTACAGGGGCAGAACCGAACAGAAACACTAGTTTGAACGAACGCTCATGTCGCTTTGTGTCGGCTGAATGTGCCGAGTCACAAATGTCATTCACGAGAGTTTAGTGGAACCACGACGGATTAGATCTTTAATTGTGTCATTGTGTGGTTCACCCCCCCGAGCATCTGGAAATCATCATTGTTGTCAGAGTTTCCATTGTCCCACAGAGAGAAACAGATAAAATCCTATTGTCTGCCACAGAACAGAGTTGTAATCCCGTTTTTCTGTGAATCGTCCTTGAATCCGACGTCCTGACCTCACGAAGAGTTTAAATCTCCAACGTTCGAGACCTGGAGGATGAGAGACTGTTTATTACTTTTTATGGTTTGGATTCAATAGAGATAATGGTCGATGATTAATGATTTTTTCACTTAATGGCCAGTTTCATCAATCATTTGATACGAAAAATAAAAAGAAACATAAAATAAATAAATAAGTGAGAACCCAAGGTCGCTGCCGTGTTTCTCTGGACTCTCCTTCCTCTGGCAGCTCCTGATGAAGAGTCTGCGGGGGTCAGAGGGCGCCACTGCCCGTGATGAAAGAGAAGAAAAGCACAGATGATATAAGGACGCATTGATTTTTAATTTCTCACTCTGTACAATGCTGTCAACATATGGTCCGAATGCTTCCTTATGCTTGTCTTAGGCCACACACACACACACACACACAAACTAACACGAACACACGGTCAGAAGTATTCCAAGGACACTGTGGATGAATTCCCCGGTTCCATCACAGCCCTGTTCCTCATGCACTCACAGCAGGTGACATTGAACAATACACTTAATGGACTTCACTCTTTATCGAGACATGTTCTCCGGAGATACTGTAGATAATGTGCAGCTAAATATGAAATTACCGATCTTTAAACGTTAAACTAAACAAACAGAATAGCGTATAAATCGTAGGCTCATAGATAAAAGCATCCAGTAGACTTTAGCCGCTCATCAAGGCCTAATAATATCGGCCATTACACTCGCTGTCAACTTTGTCTGATTATATGACAGAAGGAACAAAAATCGATGGGTTTGTTCCTCCGGGGGAAAGTGTGCACAGCACGGTTTGTGTCTTTATGAGTAATGACCGAGGGAGAGGCATTCATTAGAAAACAGCTGGCGGCAGAAGAGGGAAAGTCTTATTGATTACAGGGCTTTGACTCAAATGTAAGAGATTACCGAAAAGACATGCAGTAACTTTTGATAAACCGGTGCTTAAAGGACCGTCAAAAAAACAACATGACCGAGCAGATCGTTTGGGTTTTTACGAGCCGAGCTTGTGAGATATCGGCCTTTGTGGCGTCACCCCAGTTCAAAGAAGAAGAATAGAATTGACCGTTTGCTAAATCCTGCCCCAAACTGTGACCGTCCACTCAGAGCAGCAGTGATTAGACACGACTGGCTGGTCAAGCTATGGATTCACCTACATGGGGCATTAATGAGAGTGTGGTGGAAACAACAACAGCATCAAGTCTATAAAGTTTACTGCACACGTTCAATTTATATACAACTCAGTGGTTACCACAGGGTTTAATCTTGGTATAATCTTCATATTCAGGTTCATAGTTTAAATCTGTGTAATTGCATGAGAAGGTTCAAATGCTGTGATGACATAAAAAAACACCCAAACTCAGCTCTTCTGTTCAGTCTGTGTCTGAAACTCTTGTTGTAGCTCCTGTCTCTTTAAAGGTTCAGTGTGTAGGGTTTAGTGACATCTAGTGGTGACGTGTCGTATTGCAGCTGAACACCCCTCACCTCAGCCTTCCCTTCCAAACATGAAAAGAACCTCTGGAAGCCTTCAGTTGTCAAAAAAACTCAAAAGGTGTTTAATTTTGCCCAGTGTGGGCTACTGTAAAAAAAACATGGTGACCTCCGTAGAGAGGAGCCGCTCTTGATGTTAATTTAAAGTTTAAATATATATTGTCCATTCTAGGGTAAAGAAAACAACAAATCTTACAATTTACACCGGCCCAATTCCAAAAAGGCATGTTAAGACACTGCACCACTTTTCTTCAAACGCCTGAAAGATCCTAAGTTGTGAATGCAGTTCTGTTTTTGGTCGGGGCTGTTGTGTGTTATTGTGTTTATGTGGCTTTTGTTCTCGGGTTGCTCGGGGGAGTTACAGTCGTGCTTTATAGGAAATTCTGAATCATTTATACAATTTGATCCCGGCAGCACCGCCGAACTAGAGCAGGATAAACAGGTGTGTGGAGAAGGCTGCAGAGAAACAAATCAAACTGAAACAAGAGCAGGAACATTGGCCAGTGCAGAACCACATCCTCCAGTGCTGAACCACATCCTCCGGTGCTGAACCACATCCTCCGGTGCTGAACCACATCCTCCGGTGCTGAACCACATCCTCCGGTGCTGAACCACATCCTCCGGTGCTGAACCACATCCTCCGGTGCTGAACCACATCCTCCAGTGCTGAACCACATCCCTCAGTGCTTAACCACAGCCTCCAGTGCTGAACCACATCCTCCAGTGCTGAATCACAGCCTCCAGTGCTGAACCACATCCTCCAGTGCTGAATCACAGCCTCCAGTGCTGAACCACAGCCTCCAGTGCTGAACCACAGCCTCCAGTAGTGAACCACATCCTCCAGTGCTGAACCCCAGCCTCCAGTGCTGAACCACATCCTCCAGTGCTGAACCACATCCTCCAGTGCTGAACCCCATCCTCCGGTGCTGAACCACATCCTCCAGTGCTGAACCACATCCTCCAGTGCTGAACCACATCCCTCAGTGCTTAACCCCAGCTTCCAGTACTGAACCACATCCTCCAGTGCTGAACCACAGCCTCCAGTGCTGAACCACAGCCTCCAGTGCTGAACCCCATCCTCCAGTGCTGAACCCCATCCTCCAGTGCTGAACCCCATCCTCCAGTGCTGAACCCCATCCTCCGGTGCTGAACCCCATCCTCCAGTGCTGAACCCCATCCTCCAGTGCTGAACCCCATCCTCCGGTGCTGAACCACATCCTCCTGTGCTGAACCCCATCCTCCGGTGCTGAACCACATCCTCCTGTGCTGAACCCCAGCCTCCAGTGCTGAACCACATCCTCCAGTGCTGAACCACATCCTCCGGTGCTGAACCCCATCCTCCGGTGCTGAACCACATCCTCCAGTGCTGAACCACATCCTCCAGTGCTGAACCACATCCCTCAGTGCTTAACCCCAGCTTCCAGTACTGAACCACATCCTCCAGTGCTGAACCACAGCCTCCAGTGCTGAACCACAGCCTCCAGTGCTGAACCACATCCTCCAGTGCTGAACCCTATCCTCCAGTGCTGAACCCCATCCTCCAGTGCTGAACCCCATCCTCCGGTGCTGAACCCCATCCTCCAGTGCTGAACCCCATCCTCCGGTGCTGAACCACATCCTCCTGTGCTGAACCCCATCCTCCGGTGCTGAACCACATCCTCCTGTGCTGAACCCCAGCCTCCAGTTCTGTGGGACAACGGTTCCACCTCTTACATTAGAGTATAATTGATTTCTTCTTCAGAAACACCCAAATCACATCTTCATATGTATTAGTCACTCAGTCAAACTGTATATTGGAGAAATCCCAGATTAACACCAGCGTTTAATTAGTTGTTTCTTCTTCCATATGTGGCTGCTTGGTTTCCCTGACAGTGTTTTTTGGGAGATATCACAGTGACAGATGGAAACTAATTAAAGCCTTCGAGGAGATAAATCTTAAATCTGGAAATGTACGTTTGTGAGTCTGCAGGAGTTCAAAAGTTTACTCAGAAAAAAAGCAAAAAAATCTATGTGGAATTAATGAAATACTGAAGGAATATAAAGTGGTGAAGCTGGTGGTTGTTTCCTGTAAATCCCCTCAGGGCATCTGCATGTAGTCATGTGCACAAATTGAGGTGTTAGAATAGTTCCTTTAGCTGTTATCTATCTTGGAAAGTTTGTGGCTACATCGGTTTGAACCAATCAGCATCCGCTGAGGAACTACTGGCAGCTGGGGGCGTGTCTAAGGTGTGTCAACGATGCTTTCAAAAAGTTACATTCGAACCAGAGAGCAGTTCTTCGTTGAAAGAAAAGCAAAGAACGGCACCGAAAACTTTACCCGATGCAAAGAGTCGTTTCACTTTCTCCCGACGTGCTTCGGTAACTGGTGACGGACAGATGGTTCCTCCAATCAGCTGTCAAGTGTTTATTGAAACGCCTGCCCTTTCCCAATATCCAGCAAAGCCTCCCCATCTGGTCCAGTGTTACCAACCATCTGTCACACCAGGTTCCTGTTCCCTCACGCTCCACAAGAATAGGGAAAGACTTGCTACTGTCATTTATGTCCCACACACGTATGATACCAGAAGCAAATCCAGCTCCTTTCCAGCTCCGCCCCCGCCCTGTTCAGTTCTGATAATCCTCATTCTACAGAGATGTGTTGTCTTCACTGACATCTGGTCATGTTGGTTCCATCCTACTTGACACCGGTCCTGTTGTAAAAGCCTTGAAAGGCCCAATGAACCCGTCCATTCAACGACTCAGGATCCATTTCACCTGTAGCTGAGCCACTGCTAAATAAAGACCGGCTGCTGAACCCAGTCCACAGAACCTGGAGCTGCACCACTACTGCAGCACAAACACCCGGTCCCCTCAGTTCACAGAATACGAATCAGTTGTTGTTGTTGACGTTTTTATGACTGACAACTTCACAACTTATGGATGAGACCCAGCCGCCGCTGTCACACACACTGCTTGTTTATTGTTTATTTAAAATCTAATATTTCTGCACGCATATAGGAAATTCCATCAAATTGGACACTAAACGTCCTCTGGTTTGTCGAGTGTGACGCTGATAAGAAAAATGGTTCGAGATATTCTTTACATTTACAGGAAGGGATATTTTTAGAATTAAGTGGTGTAGTGCACTGTGCTGTATGACTAATGTAGTAGAACCGTTCCGTCCTCAGGAGAACCGACTGTATGACAACACGGGAGAAAGAGCGATAACATGCAAGAGGTAGAAGGAACATTCAACACACCACAAACAGTACGTGGGTTATTTAATCAATTGGTTAAAAGATGATTCCAATGATTAGGATACAAGGATTTCCTGTTTTCCAAATGTGGGAACCTGGATTTCTAAGTCTGCTGTATTCCCCTCTCAGCAGCGCTGCCATGAAACTGTTGGAGCTTATTCTGATTTAAAATGTTATTATTGCAGTGATGTGACTGGCTCAACTCGCAGCTTTCAGCTGGCAGCTCTCAGACCAGCTGTGTGGCTTGCTTGGAATCCGGAGCTGCCAACTCTCACGCTTTCAGGCTGCGACTCACATGCTCACACTGTCCAGACGAATCTCACTCCACATAAGAGGGAGCAGCAGAAGCCCCTCTGTAGTGAAAAGTACCATGAAGGCTGCTCCAGTCAAATTTTATTCATGTGGCCCAAAACCTCAGATTTTCCTCATGTTGTTTAACAGTATGTGGCACCGACTGTCTGCAGATCTGTGGATTGTTCTGGGAAATCCCCTGAGCAGGTGTGAAAGTACAGATCAAAGAACCAGGAATCAGGATTAACTAGTGACTAAAGACAAGTTGTACGTTTGTATTTAAAAGGATTAGCACAGTTCGGTTTGTATGAATTTCTGGAGCAGAAGTGCAGACACACCGGAAAGAGCAGGTTGGAGCATTGAAGATTATTTAATAAACCTTAGCAGGTACAGGCAGATTCAGGAAATCCCCCAAAAAACTCAAAGATGAGACAGGAAACTTCAGGAACATGGACAGGAAACACCACGAAAAAAAAACGGAGCTGAATCAGAGGTGGATTGATGAAAACACATCGAGAGTGATCACAGACAAAAGACTTATTTATTTATTCCAAAGGGCCAAAATCTTTATTTTTCGTAAAGCTGTTTGCAAATGCTTGGGAATTATCTGCTGCCTTTTCAACTTTGTAAAGCAATATCTTGTGACCCATAATCATCCACTTACCTTAACTCCTTACCGAGTTTTTCAAAGATAAAATTGTTTAAGAGGAATTAAATCCATTATCTGTATCTCTGGGGCCAATCTCAGCCCAGACATTGAATCCTAACCCTTTGCAAAACCAAACTCTTCTATTTGTGAGTGGATTTATGGCCGACAAGGTTAAAGTCAAATATAAAGTGTCAAAAGAACTTTCCTTGATTAAACCTGTGTTAAAATCTGGGTAACAGTTGATCATTAGAGTTAGAAATCTGTCTCTATCTCGCTGAGTGAACGAAGCCGCGAGCCGAACGGGAGCCTTTGTTGATGGGATGTGGAGAAAAGCGATTTTCTGCTAATTTTCTCCTCAGCGACGGCAGCAGAACAGTGAAAGAGGATTAAAGGCATCCGACTCCATTGGGCTCTTACTGTCACCACGGAGATATGGATGTTCAGATACGTGACAGAAAAATACCCATTGGTGTTTTCTTTTATAGTATTAATAGCAACTAAGATGTTCCACAACTACATCACCTGTTATCTGACAGGGGGGTCCATATCATCTCAGACATATTTGGGGGAACCCATACACCCCGTCCACCAGCCCTCTGTTGTGTAGCCTGTTTTTATTCTTCAGTTAGTATTTGCACAAACTGCACACAGGGGAGGGAGCTTCTGCCCTTTACCCCATCGTTAACCTTTGTCTCCCTTCCCAAGACACAATGACATGCACCGCTGAATATCGACCCCATGCATAAGAAGACAGGGAGGTCAGTAGTGTGTGTGTGTGGGTGTGTGTGTGTGGGTGTGTGTGTGTGTGTGTGTGTGTGTGTGAGCGTGACCATTGGCGGTTTTCTGTAACTCACGTCTTTTGTCTCCAGAAACAATAACTGGGTCAATGATCAAGGTCACAGACAAAGTTGTGCTTCAGTTTACTGGGAAAGCAAAGTTTTGAATTCCACAGTGAAAATCACTTAAAAACAAAAACATGTGTGAAACAGTGAAGTGGTTTGTGTGTAATTAATGTTTTTTTTTATCACCAACAACATGAATGAACACAGATTTTACTGATTTAACTCTCACCTGTTCTTCACAATGGTTGTCACTGAGTGTTATTTTTTGTTATTTATGTTTTTAATTTTAGTAGATTTTTTTTTACTGTCATTAATGTATTTTTCATATATTTGATTATTTAGGAGATTTTTTGACATTATTTTTATTGTTTGGTGGACTGGGTTCGGTTTCTATTTCCATAATGTTTCGGGGATATTTTACTAATTAATTAACTAATGTGTTAAATGTGTAGAATTTCACATAACTTTTAATAAAATACTCTTTTTCACATGTCACATAATATCTGTACGGATATTTAACCAATAGTTTGACATTGTTGCAATATAATTCTGGTTGTTACATATAGGAGATTTTACTTTCTCAGATTTTTTACTGATGCTGATATTGCTGATGTTCAGATATAACCTAAATATTGTCGGATTTTTTACATATGTTTTTCAGCTTTAGAATAATTTTGATTGTACTTTATTATCTACAAACTGTTTTGTATCTTCCACATTATTGAACATACATGTTACAAGGTTTCAGGAGAGTCTCTTTGTGTGATTTACTACACTCACAGATTATATTAGTGATCTGCTGTTAATGGAATCCACTCTGTTCCTGTCAGCTGCTTGTTTTCTCCAGGTAGCGTCCATGAGGGAGGAGGTTCATACTGACCGTAAAGCAGACCAGAACAATTCTCTTATCAGGCTCCGTCCAGAAGCTTTGAGGCTCCAGAAACATTTTGTTTTTCTAATTACTGCCATGAGAAAGTGGCCCAGAAGGAGAGGAAGAGGGGGGTGGATGAAGAACGAGCAGGAAGAGCAGAGGGGCTTTACCAACATGCAGAGATGAACACAGTTCTTTCATCGAGCCTAGTTTACAAAACAACAGCCGATACATAACTTATTTTTTGACAGTGTGTGAAAATAAACATCTGTGTTTCTTTGCAGCTTTTTGAAACAGCGTGATGAAGATTAGAGAGATGAAAACAAAACGTGATTTTACTGCACCGACTTCGAATTAGTTCGTTTTTTCTTCTTTCTCCATTTGTTGCTCGAGCACGTGAAAATAAAGAAACTGTTCCATTTGGACTCATCGTAATACGGCGCTGCTGAATGTTAATGATCACATTACACACATTAATAATCCTTGACCTTTATACTAACTATAAAGCAGAAGAGTAGAGCATCAAAAATTATATTGCATTGAAATGTCTCATCTTTCGTTAATGTACTAGTCTCCTCGTTTATATCAGATAATGGGTAATCTTGAAAATGGCACCCTGTAAAAATAAGATGTCGGTTGAAAAACGTTTATAGCCAGTGTTAATTTTGTCAGCTGCTTTTTTTATTTTTATTTTTATTAATCTAGTTATAGAAAATGAAGTCATACTTTTAGTCTTGAGATAAAAAAGGCACATTAGTTTTACTCATCACTCAAACTTTTTGGGAATCAGGAATAGTTTATATACAAATCCAAGGCCATGCAAAAAGTGTGTTGCCTTGACTTTTCCCTGTGACTCATCAGACTGCATAAATGATGACGCATCTCCACCTCCTCCCATCTGTTAACATGGGGAAGGGGATTTATCACCTATGTGATTTATCTTCACTTAGCTGTCATGTCGATACACAATCTACACACGTTGACATTCCTGTTTATGGAGCCTCATAAACCAGAGGGACACTTGTTTTGCTGTATTCCCTGAGTTTCAGTGGAGCTGCTCAGTGACCTACATATACTGTATATTTCCTTCTGCCTGCCAACTTTCTATCGGTTAACTAAACACACATAACAGTCCTCGGTGGTTACCAAGCTTCCACTGCAAACTGAAGACTGCAGCCTTTCTGAAGAGACATTCATCGTTTCAGTGTTTTGTTAAAAAACTGTATATTTCTTCTATATATGTTTAATTTCGTTGATGTTTTAAAGATTCAGTTACATTGGAAACATTTTCGTTATCATACACCAAGTAAAAAACCCTTCATTCTTGTAATAGGTGCGTTCTAATTTAAATATTATCTAGAAAATCAAAAAACTGTTGGTGAGGTGTAACGATCCAAATTATTATTTTGTTATATTCAGAAGTGAAAAGTCTAATTCAATCTTTCTTCCCTGTGTTCCACATGCAGTGTTCTGGCACACATAACGCTTCCTGTTAGCCAAAACATCACCTGATGTCTGCCGGGCCGGCAGCAGTGTGACGCACATGCATCACACTCATAAAAATAGGCACACTCAGTCCAAGCAGTGAGCACGAGCTTGAATTCTTCGCACGTGCACTCACAGCATCATACTTGAAAAAAAGAGAAGCTCTCCAGTGCCTCCTGTCAGATTCCTGCCTCTGCTGCATTCAGGATTATTTCATTTAATTGAGTGTAATTGTCGAGGACACACTACGTTTTACTGTGAAACCCAAATGCAGTGCAGCCTCCCTCCTTCCATTCACTGACTGTGTTATCAGGGAACACTGACACTTACTTTGTTCCACTCATGCATACGTTTCAAAGCTTCTTTTTTTTTGAAAATGTCATTTAACTTCTCTGTGTGTAACAAAGTCAATTATGAATCAGCAACGTGTGAAAAAGAGTCAAAGTGGGCTTCTGGCGACAGAGGATTCTGGCAGCTCGTGTTGTTCCACCAACCAAATAACCATGGTAATCACTGTAATTACAGATTGGGTAAAAAATCTATTTTATTTGAGTTTGTCCTTACCATGTACTTATGTGTTGATTAACATATTTTAACCTCTCTTTTATGATGTTTATATTGTTTGCTTATATATAACGAGCATTCTAACATATTTATGTTGTTTATATTGTTTAAGGGTTCAACTTATACACAATTGATCAGAGGATTTAGTTATTTAGCTCTTTCTGTCAGAATAAAAGGAGATTGCCTTCATAGATCGATGTTCTGGGCCTTTCCTCTTCCCAACACAACTCTGGACTCCACAGGTTACATCATGGGTCTGTTACTCCACACCTCAGATTCCTGTGGACGCCTGCTGGAGGTGAATCCTATCGCTCTCCTTTGACCTCTCTCCCCGACAACATGTTTCAGCAGAATGGATGTTTTTAGTTTTTTTGCCCGAGACTGCTTCAAGGCCTCCGATCATCTACAAGCCAAATCAACCCATGAATTACCGGCTGCACTTATCCGATCAGCCAATCATGTGGCTGTAGTGCAATTTAAAACCTGTTTACTCTCAGAGGTTTACAAAAAGTGGTACATTTTCTACACAACTTTATGAGAAAATGACATTCACTTTATTTATAAGGTCAGTAAACATTTCTCTAAGGAGTTTAGGGTCTCGTTAACTATTTTCAAGTCTTTATCAATACAGCATGATGTTCATTTTGAAAATGATGGAAGCCTTTAGAGTCAAATTGACTATGAAGCATTATGCCACTGGAAAAAATGCACGAGCTCAAGGCTTGAAAATGGCAGCTCACAAACCAGTGGGTGACATTTCCATCGCCGCCTGGTCAGGAGCCAAGTTAACGAGACCCTAAACTGATCATAATTCCAGAACTCCAGCAGTGTCAGAAATATTAAACCCAGTCTGTATCAAAAATGTGAAAATCAAATTTTTCTCACATTCTGAGTCTCGCATCTGAAGGATTGTACACGCCATGCGGCTGACACCTGATTGGCTGATGGGATAATTGCCCAGATAAGCAGGTGTGTGGTTTTGCTTCTGCTCTATTTGGCTCGGAGACGATCAGAGTCATTGAAGCCGTCTGGTTCGGGGAGATTTTCCATTATCTCAGATTTAAAGGTTAAAGACCACATTTCTGGTAATTTGAGCATCAAGGTGAGATATTGAGTGGTGTGCGATTATGATAAGATGTGATGTTTAGCTTGTGGCTTTGTATGAATGTGCATGTTTCTCCGACGGGCATCTTAACTGTGCTTAAAAACGATTTACAACAATACAATTTTTAATAGGCAATAAGAGATTAGCTCTTTAATGAGCAATGAAGTTAAACGCCTCCTTTTCCCTCTTAATCAGTGCACAGCTGCTGCAGCGTATTAAGATTTTGTTGACATGTGCTTATGAAATATACGTATAACTTTAAAAATACCATACGTGTCCTTTAGGGGAAAACGGCGGTAAAAAGAAACCGAAACAAACTGGATGCTGGAAGTTCTCCAGACAGACGGTGGAGTGAGAAGATGTCAAACCTGTCACATCGAAACAAACTGTAAGGAGAGAAAATCTATCTTCGGATGAGACCGACCTGTTTTCATTTCCAATCAGGATCATGGTCCCAGCCTGGGAAGTCAGTGGCAGAGAAACAAGCACACAACAAAACTAACAAGGTGCAGGATATGGAGGCAATAACAGAAAGTAAAAAAATATCACATCCAAAGTCGCCCTGAAGGCAAATCAGTGAACCAACAACCTTTATAATATTTCAAACTCATCTTCATAAGACAAATGAAAACCACAGGGCAAGTGATGTGTCCAGAGTCTCTTTCCTGAGACGCCTGGTAATCGGAGCTGGTTTCAGGAGGGAGGACGTGTGGACAGTCCGTCGGGAGCATCGTGGCCCGAGGGTTGATTGGGTCGGACTCCAACCGTCAACCTGAGCAGGGACAACACAACAAACAGGAGCTGACCGACAGGCGTCGCTTCAGAATCAATGTTTGTCTCTCAGGCATCGTCTTCTCCACCAATAACATTTCAGACCTTGAATTTAAAAGTGAATATTTGATCAAACTATATCTGTGTAACCGTTTACAGATAGTAACTCCAGAGAATGAAAACAAAAGGACTTGGGGTTAGATAAATTGTGTTATTGTTTATATTTATCGACATTAGATTATCCAGAATAGTTCTTGAATCATGTTTTCTTTCCAAATCGACACATTTGTCAGCGTCTCAGATATTTGTCTTCTTCCGATTATTTTCAGTTTTGCGTCCTTCGCATGTAACAACATCAGAAACTCGTTCCCTGTGGATTTTCCCAGAAATTTTCCTGCTATATTCTTACATGGGATCACTCCTATTCATTTTACTGACGGGCTGGTCAGGGAAAGTTCTGCATAATATCTGTAGCAACTGACTTGGGCATTTTTGCTTTCTGACAATCAGGAGATCCAGACTGTAGCTCATGTCTAGAAGCAGCTTCTACCATCACTATAGCGTATCTTTAAATCTCAGTATCCAGATAACAACTTTCCTCCCTGATGCACATCGTGGCCGAAATGTAAAACTTGTGAAGTTAGGAAATAGTGTTCGTCTTCAAAATGATCAGTCCGCTGGTTTGTGAGGATAATTCTGTCAGTCGGCTCCTGCCAGAGGTTCTGATAAAAAACACAAAGCTCAGAAAAACCTCACATAATGAGATCTAATACATTTCTACACATGGGAGCAACTTTTTGGATCATACTCCCGCTCTCAAATAAAAAAAAGCAATTTCATACGGCTTCAGTTGTACTTTTCCCTGATAAAGGCAAAGAGGGAAAGTGGTTCGCAGCTGAGCCGGCGTGGGAGGCGATGGCTGCCAGGTGAGTTTGCTCGGGAGGTAACTGATTAGAAGAAGGCACGAAGGAAATCAGAAGAAACGCTGGAAATAACTCAGGGGGCAGGTAAGTCAGGGCCGTGGCTATAACAGACATACAAACACACACACACACAAATACAAGTAGAGCAGGAGGAGAACAAAGACACACAAGGGAGAGAGGAGACACTGCTGCACAGCTATTGTTGTACATTTAAAATGAAACGACAAGTCGACCTTGACTGTTGTTAGTGGACAGGAAGCAAACTGCAGCTTCCTGTCTCCAGTGGGACCGGAGGCCGTAAACAAAGACCAGCGACACGACAGCTTCACAACAGAGAAGTCAAATCGCTTGGATTGCCTCACTAAATAATAAATCCTACCTCCTCCACGTTATCAGATGGGATATGGATCAAACTAGAAACGTCACTGCACACTTGTTTGATGCTATAGAAACCAGAGTGTCATCTCTGTCTTATAGGTTATAAACTCCCACCTCCTCCATGTTAGCATTCGGGACATGGACCAAACTTAAACGTCCACAAAAGGTACACGTCAAATATATGTTTTTCTCAAAAATGGTATCTCTATAAATCACAGTAGGGTATGTTCAAGAGTTCATGTTACTAATTTGTTTAAATGGGTACAAGAAATGGGGGGGAAACATTATGATCAACATCTCAAACTTCCTTGTGATTGGTCGGACGCTGTGCAGACTCAAATATTTAAGCTTCCTTTTCTTCAACAGGGGAAAGTGGAGATAGAGAATCCATCTTTATTTACAGTCTATGCAGTACCAGCAGGAACATCTGGACTTTCTGGACACAACAACTGATGGTAATGACCTCTCAATAAAGCGTTACCTCAATACTCAGAGTTTAATTTCTAAATCACAAGATCAAGCCGTTTGTGATTTGTGCAATATCAACTTCTCTTTTTTTTTATTTCTTGATCTTGCCATTTTGCCTTAAAAATTTTTTATCATAGAATAATTGAGACAGTTTTGACAGTTTCCTGCAGAGAAGACAACCTCATTAGAGGCAGAAGAACATGCTGCAGGGGATCAGTCACCGATCGACTGGGCCTGTCTCCTCCTCCCCCCCACACACACACTAGTCAACATTTGAGTTTCTGCTGCTCCAGCCTGCTCAGACAGTGGCTGCCACCGAACGCCTATGAAAACAGATTTTCTGCAAATGATTACTCACGTCGCCCTCCTGATCCAATCTAATAATTGCATCTGAAAATGAGCCCGAGCCAACACCTGCGGCCGCGAAGCCTCCATTCATTTTATAAAGCAAAATTAATTTGCTGCCACACATTGTACAATCTCCACGACCGGTCTTCTGCTCGTGAATGTAAAGAAGGCATCTGAACTGAACGTGTTTGGGATCTGAAATGATCTTGTGTCCCGGACTCTGTTTGTTATAGTGAGGAATCCTTCCAGACGATATATATATCAAGGCTTTCTCTAAAAAGATGAATCGTGCTCGGGAGAACGCCGGACGCAGGACCCAGGCCGACACGCAGCGGCAGTGAATCAGGCGGCTGTAGATCATCCGTGGCGAGCAGACGCTCCTTTCGCCTTGAGGTCCACAGCAAACACATGACAGCGTGATTCATGCTAATGCATTACAGGCTGAGCAGAGACCTTCATAATGTTTTCATAAAATCTGCATAGAAAGACACAAAAGAGATTTGCTTCCAGTGCCGGATGATTTAGTTCATGAATCCTCCGCCATGGGTGAGAGTAAAGTGATTATTGATAATATTAAAGCTTTTTTAACGCATGCTAATACGATTGTATGGATCACTGTCTCTTATTTTTCCTCAAGCATCACCGAAAACTGTAAGGGTTTAATGATATATCTTGGAAAATATTATATATATTGCTTTAAAATTTGTGACAGATATTCACAGGAACTCGATAATGGACTAATGGAGGCTCCAGTCGCACCATGAGGCTGATATCTGAACTTTTGAGAACATTTTAAAAGCAAATCAACTTCACCCACAGTACAGCTCATAGATAAAGATGAAACACATGTCAGCTCCACAAAACATCTGGATCGCCCCCTGGTGGCTGGCTGCAGCATTAGTCACAAACCTTGCAAAGTCCCTGTAAGCAGTCGGTACATGGGTAGATGTAAAAAAAAATCAAGGTACACATTAAACAAATTTCTCTAAAGATGGTGTCTGTTACTTTAAATTGTTCTGAATGATCAGGTTTGACTCCTGATTGGTCGTGCGCCCCCGACATCCTGGATCTTTTTGGCTTCACCTTTCTGCAGTGGGAGGAAGCGGAGCTGTGTCGGCCATCTTTTTTTGACATGTCTGTGGTCCAGATTCACAGATTAACAGCTTGGATGTCGAATCTCTGTCGTTTTATATCTCTGAAGATAAAGTATAGATATAAGTAAAGACAGGATTTCCTTTGTTAAACAGCAGAGATGAGATCCAGGCTGATGCTGCAAAGTCTCATCTAACTACCGTGCATGTAGCGTTTGTTCATTTGAGTATTTCTTGCTTTTCTTTACTGAATGTGTGTTTTCAGATCTGGGGCCTGTGGTGTCCTCGTGCCTCCCACCTCCCTACAGATTAACTCAGATCTGAATTCTCTTTAACACAATTCATTTAAAATAAACGTTATATTCTTGTCTTCCCACGCTACATTTATCCGCCAATTCTTTTCATTTTCACAGATCTGATATCATGCATCATCACACCACCTGATTTTTAAAGGTCGCACACAGCCACCACAGTGTATTATTCCGACTTCATCCACCTGTTCTACGGGGGACAGCTTTCAGAAGAGGAGCATCTTGCAATTAGAGGCCTTGATACCTCAGATATTTATCTGCGTGATTAGTCTCTCACACACACACAAACACACACACACACACACCACAATTTACTCATAGAAGACAACTTGACTATAATCTCAACATGGCAAAGTTTTTCTCTTGTTTGTTTCTATCATTAGAAATGCTTTATTAATTCCACAGTGTTGAAAGAGTCCAGGAATGCAACAGTCCTTCATCATCGCTTCCACCGGCTCATTAGTGCACGTGAAGCATCTGCATTGACAGCTGCAAAGGTCAAAGTTCATCAGATTTTCATTTACACATCATCGATGCTGCGTAATTACTGGAGGAGCGGTAATGATAAATAGGAAAAGAGCCTGTAAATTTCATAAATAGCACTGTAAGGCTTTAATACATAATTTATATGAGACACGAGAAGAGAACTAACACAAGATCTCTGCTTTGAAGTGTGTTATTGCTCGGCTCCAGGACAGTTTCGATGGCATTCATTGAAATGCTGGGTTGTTTTTTTTACGATAAACAAAAACAATGATGATGAAACTTGACACAAGTTCAAAAGAAAACCGAGATGAAAAACAAGTGAAATGACAACTTTTAAGTGTTAATTACAGAAATATAAGCAGTCGATAAAATGTGAAGTTTTTAATTAACTTTAGTCCGATGGTGTAAAGTGAAGGAGCAAAGAGACAAGGAAATATAATTAATTAAATGAGGAGATTGCAAATAAACATAAAAAACATCTGTACTGATATCATCTGGTAAGTTTTTAAAGATTCAATTTGGAGTCCCTTGATTTGATGAATCCACTCTATATGTAACACAATAAGAAAATTAAATCGATCGATCTGCATCACATTTCATGAACTAATATCAGTCGCTTCAATTTGATTGAGGGAATCAAAGCGTCAAACTTTAAGTTTCTAGTAGTTGTTACATTATCTCTTATAGGCAGATGTAATGAGCTGTAATTGGAATAATTTCCTATTTTATTATAAATATACATTTTTCTTGCAATGACTATAAAGACTGAATTTGATGAGATGATGATTCAGGGTATTTCAAAGATAAATAAAAACCGCTCTGAATCCAGGATTTGCAGACATGTCGTATAATCCACCTTTAAAACAGCAGAATTTGTTTTTTTTCACCTTCCTCTACTTCACTATTTACTGCGACTCGTTCCCTTTTTCCAATTCCATCTCTTCTTCTTGCTCTATTCCTCGACTGTCACCCCCCCTCACTCCCTCTCCGCCTGCGCACCCCCGCTGTCAGCGTGTGACAGATCGATGCTGTATCCTCTCGGCTTCCCTTTGCAACTGTATTCTCCTGGTAATTGAGCTCAGCTGGTCTCCCAGGGGGCCACTGATTTTCACAGGCGCCTCCAGAAGCTCACTCCACCATCAAAATCATCGCCTGCTCCTCGCTCACAACCTGCGAGAACCCCTAAAAACCAATACCCCGAGGCTGTAATGGTTGGATTTCTACCTGCCGTGTTGTTTCTCTCACCCTATAGCGCCTGCTGGTCGTGTCCATACAACACCACACGCTCGAGCAAACCCATTATCCCCCTTTTAACAAAGCCACACTCTGAGCAGAGGGACCGTGAAGAAGTGAACCCTCAGCGTTGACACTTTCAGGTATCAAAGCTCTGAGGGTCACGTCCAGTAACGAGCGGAGAGATGAGCGTTCATGGTGAATCTGAGTCAGATCCATATTCTGTTCAGTTTGTTTTCAGACTTCATGGAGTGTTGAGATCCTTCAGTCGTCTCGTTCCGCTCGTATCGATTGTCCTCTCATGGTGAACTGCTATTAGACTCAGAGCCGGTGATCTGCAGGAGTCTCTCATGGACTCGTGTGGATCTGTGACCACGAGAGAAACAGCGAGGGAAGAATCAAAATTCAGAATTCAGCTCCATCGGTGTGACGGAAACGTGACGATCGATTTAACAAGGAGTTTGTGCGACGGTGAGATGTTTAGACGTGGCTGTTACGAAATGTATACACACCCACGGTCACACATTAGAAAGACAGTACGTTCCCAGGACGCCCCCCCCGGAAACCTGGCGGACGAACCCAGAGAGGATTCTGGGAAGGGTGTGAGTCCGTGAAGGTGTTAATGAGAAGAGCAGCAGAATGAGATTGTTCTTTCTGTTTCATTTGCAAGTGTGAATCATGGCGCCTATTCCTAATATAGTGTGTCAACTTCAATGCGTTACAATCCCCTCTGTGTAATTTAACTCAAACACACGTGCTATCCTTATTACACTGCTGCTTCCATGCTGCGGTAATATATGCTCCATGCATTTAGTGCTCTGCCAGGGATGGACCATAAGGGAGTTGGTGATGGATTTGATTTATTCACACACTGGATCGCAATTATCTTTTCATTGCACATGCTAACGAAACAAGCAGAGCCAGGAACTGGGCTGTGATTCGAGCAGCGCAGCGGATGCATCAGTGCAGGAAGGAAATATATTAAATTAAACTTTCATTTACCTACTTATGCAAAAACGACTCAACCAATCTACCTATGTTTATATGTGGATCGGATACAGGATTTTTGTTAATATGTTTTTTTCACTTTCCTTAATATAACAGTTAACTTTTTAATGGATCGTGATGAAATAAATCAGGAATGTTTACGAGTCGGATGAGAAATCTGGATTTTGTTAATTGGGTTTTTAGGAATTGGGCTTAATTGGAGGTGTGCGCTCTCCTAAGTTACTACAACGTTATTTAAATTATATAAACTAGACAGTCATGTGTAAGATTGTTCGGCCCTGGCACAGGTTTGTGCTCTACTGAGTTTTATTCTAGTTTATTTATTCTTGTTTGGCATCCTTGACTATTAATCAGCTCTTCTTCATCTATTATATTTGTTTGTTAGTTATAGCAAACAGTGAAAAATAATAAAAGCAAAGTCATGTCACGTTCTTCATCCCTCGGGCTCGTCCTTGTAGTGCTGACCTAAAATCAACGCGTCTTTTTTGTTGGTTTGTTTTTAAGTTTGAAACTGAACTGAGTGGAACTTGGTATATTCAACCTCCATGAAAGAGCAAAAATCTTGTTCTCTCTCACGTCCGACACTGACAAAATAAGTTTCACCTTCTCCATCAGACATGAATGGATTAATCAAAGTCTGAGACGCTGTTAGAAACTCACTGGGACTCTGTGTGAGAGTTCAGTTTGCTCTTAGCAGTGCAGGTGGTGACTGACATGTTTTCCCCTCTGGACTTGCCGTAGCTGCCTTTGCTTGCTGCAGGGACTGTTTGGTACCACACGCCCGTACGAGCCTGTTTACCCGACTCCACTGTTGCTGATACCAGCTCCCGCCCCCGCAGACTAGCAGCCCTCGGCTCCTTGCTAACGTTCTGATCGGAACGCCTGTACGCCAGAGAGAACGCTCGGGGGCTTGCAGGTGCTAGGCCTCGCTGGGTTTGTTCACGTACCGGAGTCAGAGAGTTGGGATATTAACTCCTGATTCCTGATTGCTGAGGAGGAACTGGCTTCTACCGACCAAAATGGATTTTTGTGTTTCTGATGATGATACTGATATCACACCGGGGCCCACACAGGCTGCCAGCGTGCTGCGTGCTCATGTTATCAGGTTAGAAGGCGGCTTACAAACGAAATACACAGCGGAGATTATCCTTCACCTAAGTTTCAGGGTTTGAATCTGTTGAGCAGCACTTCCTGTGCACAAAGTAAAAGCATGTCAAAGCCATTAAGAACAAATTAATGGCACCCGGTGTTGCATGCTCCTCGTCTGCAATCAACACCATCCATATTTCATGAGTTTCTATTTACGTCTCTACAGACATGTCAGCGGCTGCCTCACACCTGCTTTCATGTTGTGTGGCAGTGTCGGTGAATCTTGGAAACAATTCAACCCTGCGTTTTTTAGTCCAGTTTGTTTTATGCAAATGCAGTAAACACCTGTTCTGCATGATGCTATCTGGTGTGAAGATAAGTGTATGTTTAATTATACACATTATACAACAATTTACAGAACAGAAACGTTAAAAGGTATTTTTAATTAACCTTGAATCATTCGTATCTTTTATTTATTTCTCCTACTCTTCACCACCTTCATCATGACGACAGGACCCTGGACTGATGCTGCAGCCCCGGTCTCCAGTGTCCCATCGATACAAGAAGGATGAGTTTCTGATTTCGCTGTTGTGCAGTGGACGAGGTTTTGCTTCGATTCTGATTCAGTTACAAATAAATCTTCACATTGGTTTTTATAGTAACTCAGCGGAGAAGAGAATTAAGCTGCAGGACTTCATCCATCTCCAGATGCAATAATACAATAAGGCTGAGGTCAGAGGAGCTAGAGAAACTTCTGTCTTAGTCCTTATTCATTAAAAAGAGATTAAAATTGTGTCTATTAACAATAAATGAGACCAATTATACTCATATGCAGGTTTATACCTATAGGTTTACGTGCCCATTATGATCAGTGCTGTGAACACACAGACTGACATCGCTACAGCTCCTCTTTTCAGCCTCTGTCTGAAACACTGTTGTTTTAGCTCTCTGTTGTCATTGTTCATTTGCTTCCACTTTTGGATTCCATTTGTAACACTAGAGGAAGAAAAACAATGAACAAGGGTGAATAAAAAAACACATGAAAGCAAAGCCCACGGTCATAAAAAGCAGCAAAATGCCGAAAATCTTACAAATGAGAATAAAGGGAACAGACAAGTGCATTCATAAGGGTTTTTAATATATAGAGCCAGGAACTGGGCTGTGATTCGAGCAGGGCAGCGGAATCACAGCGGTTATGTGAATAATGAAAAACGTGACACAACAATCGCACACCAATCTTCAAAGTGTGTGTGTGTGTGTTGGATGTCTGAGTTGGAGACTGCAGTGGCTTGAGTTGTGACTTGGTGAAGGTGAACGGAATTAGGAGGATGTTTCAAATGGGATTTTTCAAAAAAAATAAGCTTTTCCTTTGAAGCACACAGAACTTTCAAAGTTTAAATTGGTGTTTGTGCGCCACACACACGGGCCTGTTGGTGTTTGTCGGAGCAGACACACTCAGAAATGGGCAGATTGCATCGTGTTTATTGCACCTGGACACAAACCGGACAAACAGTCGGTAAGGAACTTTTCAGACGGTTTATTTCATTAAATGACGACAAACTGTGTATTTCTTACTTTGCTTTTCTACTTCGTGTCCCTTGTTTGGGTCGTTTTTCATCGTTTGAATACATTTTATTGTATTTCCCTCGTGTCTATTATACACTTGCTTTGCCCGGTTCACCCTAGAAACCTCTGGAAAAAAGAAATCTGTGAGAGCATCTATTAAGAGAAGCACTAGGAGCTTTTCTTTTGCCCATTATCGTGAACACTGATCTTTCTGCAGATCAGCAAAACAGTTTGGTTCAGTGGAGAATAGTCATGGCTTTTACCTCGTGCTCTCTCAATTTGTCTTGCAGTTTGCTAAACTACCTTGTTGGAGGCTTCTTATAGTCAGCACACATCATCTGGAACATCTGAGCTGGAGGACAGGAAGACAAAGAGCTGCTTACTGATGTGAAGAACAACCTTCTAACCTCTGTGAACTTTTTGAAAATACGGGAAAAAGGCACGATACAAATCAATGTGTAAATAATGCAGCAAAGATGTACATAATTTATAGAAACACAAGTTTGCACGGTTCAATAGAATATTGTAAATGAGAAATATCATCTTGTCTTTATCTTTGTTTCCAACTCTGTTCCATAACGTCACTAAGTCGTCTGCATTGTTACCTACGACCTGACGGATCCTTGGGTTTAACGCAAGCGGTGGAGAAATAAATAAAACTATATTATTCAGAGCAATTGCTCATTTTACAGAATTCTCAATCTGGTAAATATTTAATGTTGCTTCTTCTTTCCTGATCCCAGCAGGTTTACAACTTGAGATCCTATCTCTCTGGTCAGTGCTTCTCTTTATATTTTACAGATGCATGCCTTGTGTAAAACAGAAAACCCTTTCATATCTGTGTGCTTTTGATTCTATTGCTTCCTCAATGATTATCATGGAACAGCCGCCTCAGTTCTCTGTTTCTAATATGGACATAATGAGCAAAACACTTCAGCAGCCGTACTCAGCATAATTGAGCTCTAATACCGTTTTTCTCTGCTGCACAAAGGAGATCTTCCACTTATCTAGCAGCAGTCACAATAATGGAAGTCTCTGAAACACAGAGGGTTACTAACCAACTTATTAAATTCAAAAGTACCTAAATGTGCACGTTTTGACTGATAATGTCTCACAGGTGATCTGCTAATTTAGGTTTCCAGATGTTTATAACATAGTAATAAAGGCGACTAACAAATTTAATCATTCTTCAGCTAAAAGATAAACTTCAAACAGAATTTACTAGCGAGTAAAGAATTGATGCGTCTCCAAATGTGCAGTGTGAACTTTTGACTAGAGAGCGAGGACAATAAACACAACTGCTTGTCATCTTAATTTGTAAACTGGAGAGTCTCTATAAACTTAATGCAGAAGTTTACAAGGGATGCGTTTAACCTGCTCACGCTTGAGCGTCCGGGTTTATTGGATCCTACAGACTGTTATTAATGTGAAGGCTGATCCGTGTGTTCCTCTCCCTGTGCAGACCCAGAGTTGAGGTGGTCTCGTATTCTCTAAATTAGAAGAGATTCCCCTGGTATGAATCTGTCTATTGATCTCCAGGGTTAGTATCACATTCCAGGGGAGTCCAGGAAGAGATCTACTGGATTTGCACAACCTGATGAGCATTTAAGAATAACACTTTGTCCCCGATTGCATTAGGAGATTTTAAATTTCTAATGCAATCTTGGTCCAACAACTATGAGATTGCTTGAGGTGAATTTTAAAACAGATATGTCATGACTCAGCTGTTTAGTTACACAGATACTCCCAATATCATTAGCTGCCGAGTAAGTTTACAAGGCTGTCTTTCGTTTATCTGTATTTTAGCAGTATTGCCCCAAAAACTACTTGCCAGATCACCACTTCAGTATTTTGTGAAGTACATTTTAACTTTGTCTAGATAAGTGCTGGAAAAATAACGGAGGTGAACCTGTACAATTTGGCTTGATTGAATTGAAGGGGGCTGTTTGGTTTAGGCGATGGTATTACTCTTCTCTGGGGCTTTTCCAGTTTAAAAATGGAATTGCGGTGCTGGTTCAATGGCGGCCAGACATTTGTTCTGCTTCCAATGGGGACAGTCCGTAAATTTGTGGAACCACAGACATAAAACCACCTGACACTTTTATTAGGTCACTGACATTAGGACACTGCCTCCACCCTTTAGCTGAGGGTTGTCTGATGTGATTGATTCTCTTTGCTCAGTTTAAAAGACACAGTTTTTTTTTCCTCTGATTTTAGGTCCAGCCAAAATTTAAATGCACACTCTGGTGATTTGATTCCTGGCTCATCGGCACCTTTATTTCACACGTATGGAATAATAATAGAGGGATGAACTAGGAAGGGAATAATGAATGACGTTGAAGTTTTGATTGGCGATGCTCACACGTCCAGTCGAAGCCAATCGGCGAGTTCAGGTATCAACTTACTGATTTGACCGAACATGTCACACTTCCACGTCGAGTGAGGGTTTGATTTTTAGAAATGAGGACATTGCCCCAGTTGAATTCCAGCTGGATTCGACAGGGAGGGATTGTCCCGAGTCATCAGCCGGTGGAGCCTCCCACACTACGGTGACGTGGATTAGAAGAATACATGCTGAGAGCTGCCACATCGTGACTCCTGACGACTCATCAAAACCCGGTGGTGTCAAACCAACGCTGCAATTACACCATTTGACTCTATTTATACCATCACCAGTAGCAATTATGCTCTTTTAAATGACACAACACACACACCTCCACCAAGAAGGTTGTGTTTCCATTAGCGTGTCTGTCTTTGTTCTTTTGTTTTTAAGCCAAGTTGCACAAAAACTACTGAACAGATTTCCACAAACCTTGGTGGAAGGATGCAGTTTGGGTCCCAACTTTAATCCTTATTAAAAACCAAGTCTTAATAGTGTTGTTTTGTAGAGTTGTATCCACAGATGAGAAGTACGTTCTAATTGTGTAGCAGTGAATGGACTTTGTTGATGCAGCAGCTTTTCCAAATAACTGCTTCCTCATAAGATCAAGATATATTTTTCAAAAAGGAAATGTTCATAAGGCCAGGATCTGATTTAAGTAGTTCCTTGATGAAGAGGGTGTGTGGAAAGTCTAAACTTCAAGTTGATGCATTTTAATTAAATGAAATTACCCCCAAAAAAGAACACTGTCAAGTCAACAACAACAACTTAACAATTTATCTTTCCTCTAACACAAAAGAACAAAAGCGAATAACGCAGCTAATGAACATCAGTGTTGGCACCAGACTCCAGTGAATCCTTACAGATGAAGACACGTGGAGCTTTGAGTAGGAGAGTTGTTCACTTCCACATCAGTAAGCACCTCTGGTCGAGGTACTGTGCACGGACACGGAGACACGTGCACACAGAGCTTTGTTCCTTTAACTGCAAAACTGGGGAATATCAGCGAGAGCAAGTCCTGCAGCACTGAACCCGTGATCCTCTCAGATTGTGGAACATGACCAGGCCAAAGCAGCCAATCAGGGGGAAGGAACAGAGTGACCTCCCGGGCCCCGGCTGAGGCGCTCCGCTGATGGCAGCCGCTGAAGGAGTAATTGAATGTCACTTTAGTTGACGGGCCTTGTGGAAACCTGGAAAAGCATGACGGTGAGACATGTCGTGAAATGAGGTTTTTCTGAGAGGAAAACGAAACACGCAATCCCTGTCAGGTTGTGCTGTTAGGTCTTAAAAACCCTTTCCAGCATAAACCCTGTAATCCTCCTCTGAGCAGAAATGGAAAACTGTCAAAACACACATATGAAGATTTCACGGTGACAGCAGGGGGACAAACTAGTTCAGAATATATAATTTATTAGACGTAAACAGAAGAAAGTGCTCGTTCCACCCCTGCAGTGTCGTGATCTGTGTCAAGAAGCTGTTGCTGTGAGGTTATTAAGAGTGGATCACCTCGGTTTAGTGGATCCAGGGAATCGACGTGCGCAGGCTTGACGTGAGCGGTTTGACCCCGAGTGAAGCTCGTTGATGCTGAAATTATTCTACTCCCCAGTTTGCTGAGACCTAAAGATTCACATCTGCTGTCATTTGCATGCGTAATTGACTTTTTTCCATAATTGAGATGTTATCAGTGGCGTTTTAAGACTCTTACTTACATTCAACGAAGGAAATGTTCTTTAACTTACTCCAAATCGCTGCTCATTCTTATTTTTAATATTTGCTCCGTTGCACGTCTGTTTTTTTGTGATTTTTCCTTTTAAGCTGTTTGAATATTAATGATCCATTCTGTTCCGTCCTCCTCCCGTCTTCATGAGCAACCATGGCCACACGCAAGGTCCAGAAGCTGAGCTGGCTCCATTCCGCTGTAATCACCAATCAACACATATCTTTGTTATAATTAGGCCGACATAGTTTCAAAGAAATCAGGTCAGTCGGCTTTTTTTTGTTTGTGTTGAACCCACACAGGGACATAATGCTAATCGTATCCCGGGCTGCTCTTCCTCTCTCATCTCCCCCGTTCTTCCTTCTTTCATTTTCTCTCAGTCATCTTGTCCTGCCCAAATCTGAGCTATGCTTTTTTGTCTATGTCTCTCCTGCGCTATGACAATGTTATGATGAATATAAAAATATAAGCCTGGCCTCATTTTAACCTGTATTTCAACCCTTTGCACAAACAGAATGAGGGTTTATCCGTCTGACATGGGATGGAGGGAATTACTGCTGACGAGCTCGCGAGTTGATCCACTCAAGTGAAACTAACCACCAGACATCACCATGGTTTAATGTAGCGTGACAACACGATGTATGTTCTTCAGATCACATCTGGGCCTGAGAGCCATTGAACTACAAACTGGTAAAAGTCTCTGGTCACCTGCATCGTGCTCCTGTGGATCTAGCTGCATGCTCGATAAGAGCCACCATGTTGAGTAAAGATTTTGCAGCGACATGCAGGCGAAGACGAGGGGGATAGGATGAGACGGTCGGGTGTCTCCGCGTTGTAGAAGAATATTTCACAGCTTTTATGTTATATACCTGAGAAAGGGAGTCTGGACTTCTTGTTGGGAACAGAGATCGATAAGCGACAACAGTGAATGAATCACGTTTAATGACTTACAGGTTCTCCGGGCGCTCTCTCTCTACCTGGCGTGCTCGTCCTGTGTGGCCGGCTGGTTATTGCCTTGCTCTGTCAACCCTCCAGGGGGCCTCGAATAAACAAACATGGGAAGGTTCTGCAGAGCAGCGACTGGGATCGATACACAGCAGTGATATGTGCTGTTGGTTCAGCGTCACCTTCCAGTCAAAGGCCATTTCCCCTGGAATCAATAGTCGTGTGGCACAGTTGCATCGGGGAATACGAGCTGTAACAGGGAGACCGGGGAGATGATCGGCATGACAACATTCTGTATATTCTACTTTAGGATGTTAGCTTACGGCCTCTTAGAACACAAACAGGCCAATGATCTGTAGAAAGAGTAGTAGTCGTTCAAGCTTACAGAAAATTGTTGAAAAAGCTCAAACCAAAAACAGCCGTTGTGCGTCAAAATCATCTCCGTCTTGGACACTGCAGTGTTGCGTCTTCCTGCAGTGCAAACGCAGCAACACAAGATGCCCGCTACACTGATTCACAGTCCAAGCACGAGCTGCAATTAAGTCGTCTAAAGTGGGGAAGTCAAGGTGATGCAATGGCAATATCACAGCGAGCCAGCCAGCAGTGTGTTGTAGCTCACCCGAGCTGAATATGATGAGTGTGTTGTCTGCCTTATTCAAACGAGGCAATCTGAAGAGCATTGGAGATGCTAACACACCGTGTGCGGCAGGAACAGCACGGCCCATATCTGATGAAACTCACAGGAAACCTCAGAGTATGTGGGACGGAACCCGTTTGAAGTTCACCAGCGCCCAAAACACTCCTGTCACCGACTTCTACAGAAGAGAGCGTCCAGGGTTCTCGATGTATATTCATGATTGAAAAACATTTTTCAATAATTGTGCTGATCTTTATCAGCCGAGGCGTTTCCTGCTGCTCGGTGCGTCTGAGTTAAAGAACTTCAAACAGACCGCTGGCTCCCACACAAGCTTCCTCACTTTTAATTACACTGTTCCAAGTGTTTTGATTTCAGGGGCAGGCTGCTTTGCTTGGAGACTACATCAGCAGAGGAGTTGTTATGATGCTGGTTGTATTGGGAGAGAGGCCGCTCATTCGTCCTTGGACAATGACAATGCACAACACAGCTTTCAGCGCACATATAGAAATGTGCATATTGTATAAATACAACGTTCGTGAAGCCATTGTCTCTCGTTCATTACTAAGATTAGCTCATTTTAGATCCATGTATACCAATATTGGAACTGTGCGGAGGCTACACAGCTCAACACGCTGCAAATTAAGAAAAGAAACAACTTCATCAATTTTGTCAACCCAGAAAGTCACCACAAAAAAGCACAAAGCATCGAACTACACACAGGTTCCTCACTTTTTAGGGTCCCCTGGAAACATTTCCTGTGTCTTTTTGAACCACTAGGATTTTTATAATATTGAACAAGGTGTTAATATTCAACTGAAAATGAAGATGTGTCAAATCTGAAATATCTGCGGCTACTTTTCAACACACAGAGACTTTTCTTATATAATCGGCCGACGATTATTAAAGTCAAAATGGCAGTGACAAATCATTCTTTCAACTTTAAAATAAAACTAATCATCGTTTCAACCGCTCTTAACACAGTTCTAATCACAACTAAATCTAATGACGCCGTACCCAGAAGCACATCATCCACACAAAGCTATAAAGCCATCGTCTGATGTGCCGCGGGAGCTGAGAGAATAATTACCCAGCGCTCTCTGCTGCACAGCGAGAAGCAGAGGAGGTCTAACGACAGGTAATTTAACCTGCCTCCCTTAAAGCTGAATTCTGAAAAGTCATGAAATTGGCTTCACAATACAGAAAGAAAAACCCTTGCACAGATGTCCCATAAAAACATTATTAATACGGGCTTAATGTACGAGGGCATTGAATGAACATTAGGGATGATGTGTTTATTTGTGCATCCAGCTTTCCCTCTGTCTGCCTCCCGGACTTCTACCTCGGTTAATAGCCTGCAATCAAAATGACTTTAAACAATGCCCAGAGAACAGGTGCATGTGTACTTAGAGAGAACATGGGCAGACTGAGGAGGATAATACGCTCATTACTGCGTTTGTTCTCAGGACGGAGCGTGTGCACATCTCAGAAATCCAATCTCCTACTTACTAAGCTCTGCCTCGTGTCCCTTCTGCAGCAAGTGAATGCAGATGTATCTTTAAAACGTAAACACAGTAAAGTGACCCTGTGATTTCAGTGCTGACCCCCCAACAAACATGTTTTTACATAACAGATAATAACCCATTGCCTCTCTGTGGTTGTTATGAACTAAAAGCAGTGAATAGCAGTTGATTTGAAACCCTGTGCTACACCTGCTGTGTCATGCTAGCAGCTCTGGCTCTATTTTGTGCTATTTGCATTATTATGCTATTAATTTGATAATTAGCCATAAATACAAATTACAGCTGAAGCTAATGGGTGTAGGTCATTAGGTTTGCATTCATCAATGTATTGGACACATTTAAATGTTGACCAGATAGTGTCACAAGATGAAAACTCCACTAAGCACACACATTTCACTTCATTGATACTGTACGTGAACAAAGTCTCTTATCTTCCAGCGCCATCGGCCATGTCTGCTGTTTGTGTCGGGTACGTCTCAAACTGAACCTGTCATTTAATTTGTCCTCGGCTTCTTTGAGATGTGGATATTTTTTAAATGGTGGATGTGTTGCATTTCATTCTGGTTAGTGTTGACTCGTCTCCTGTAACGCACGCCGTTACCTTGGTATCGGAGGGGAAGGACCTTCAGTCGCCCATATTCTAACAATGGTGGTGATGTGTAGTTAGAAGCATATAAGTAATTAAAACATGTAAATTACTGAAACATGCATTGGCCATAAAGTGGTGTTAGAGATGGACACACAGTTCTGAGTTTTTATTGCCACTTGAGATGGAATTTGCATGAATTGTTCCACTCTGGAATTGTTTTTCACACCATGTTCATGTACGATTACCTAATGCATTGTGGGTAAAACTAGAGGGAAAGGTAGAAGAGCAAGCAGTGTCACTCAATAACTCTCTGCTGTTCAGGAACCTGTAGTATCTGTACATTTAAACTATTTAATTTAGTCTGCATGATGTTTTTATGTATTTAATAGAAATTCTATTCAACACTGTACAACACATCAAGTACTTTGTTCTCGCTCACTAAAGGAAGGAATAATACCACTTCAGTTGTACTTTCTGGGAAAGTACAGGAGGTAATTTGCCTTGTTTTGTATTTTCTACAGTTTTCGCTCGTCCTTCTTCTTTATTTACTTCTGTAACCATATAAATATTCCTGTTTAACAGCGTCAGTGCATTCAACAGAATATCTAGAGCTGTTGGTATGACAAGGTAAAGGGAAACGATCAGGAGCTTCTAAAAGCCGGATGCACTTGTAAAGACAGAAGCTCTACAGTGAGGCAGTAGAAATCTTTTGTCTTGTGCGGAGAAGACGAGTGGAACTCTCCCCTCCCCCTCCCCCTCCCCCCTCTGTCCCCGGCTTCACACACACTGTTATTTTTTGCAGGTGCATCTGCAGTGATCTATTTTTCTCCTCACATCTTTTAATGATTCATGCTTTGGGGTTTCTCGCCCCCTCATTCTAAAAGCTTAGTGAGCACGGAGAGGAAGAGAGAGAGAGAGAGAGTAAGGGGAAGGCTGATCAGAGGAATAAGTGAGCAATCATACGGGTATGAGGAAGTGTTGGATTAGAAACGCAACGAATAAAGAGGAGCAAAATATTATTACAAAAAGAGAATTGTCATAAGAAATGTGCCCCTGAAGTATTTGTCTGATATTCTCAGAGTGTCTGTGATTCATGGAGGGGAAAAATGACATTTCAGCACAAAGTCAATACAGACATTCGTCATGTGTGTATCATTGCAAATCAATTAGAGGACAGGGGATTGGTGTCCTGGTCCTTGTGCCTTGTCGTGTTGAAGCCTGTAGAAGGAGCACAGCACTGTCACCAGCAGGAAGAACAGACGTTATGAAATCATAACTCAAGAGATTTTGGAGGAACGTTATCAGAACAGATACACATATACATCTAATTCAAATACTGATCAGATCTTTTACACACAGCATAACTAAATATACAAACCTTTGATTCAATGGCTAGGTTTTCAGGAAATTAATAATTTACAGAACATCTTGAGTTGAAGGTGTGTGTGTGTGTCTGTGTGTCTGTGTGTGTGAGCGAAACTCGCTGCCTTCACTCTGCTACCTGTTATCCAGGCACATACAGATCTAATTGGTTCACCGCACCTTGGACATTAAAACACAGATCATGTCGCGGTTCTTCAACTTCAAATTTAACTTTATTGTCTCTTAGGAGAAATTTGTTTTGCAGCCAGGCAAAAAGAAACACAAAAACTCACAGGAAACATGGTCACACGGACTCTGGCACAAAAAGAAAAATATTAAAATACATAAATACACAAACACATCAAACAACATCAGAAAACCGAGAGGTTGCTGCACCGTCAATAAAATCTCAACATGACCCTGATCAGTCATCGGGAGTGAACTCTGGTAGATGTCTCGACTCGTCGCTGTAGCTCTTTTACCGAAGGTGAGAGACAGGTCAGGTAACTTCACGCCAACTCTCTCTCAGGAACCTGAACGATGTGTTGCAGCTTCTTCTTTTCAATAATGACACAATGTTCAGAAGAGAGCATCAAGTGGATAGATCGATGCCGAACTCCAACGCTGTAAATGAAGGCCGGTCTTTTTCAAGGTTCTCACCCAGAGCAGCATGCGCACACATCTCTTCATCATTCAGCCTCTGAAGCTCTTCATTGTAAATCACAGAAGCGAGGTGCACGTCTGTGGCTGCCGCTGCCTTTTTCACAAGCATTCTGGAAGTTAAGAGCACATTGATTACACTCGGAGGAGCAATTTATTTCAAGGTTCACTCCTGTGTGTGAATAAGCAGCCCAGGCAGTCAGACTCGAGCTGGGATGCACTTACTGAGGGTTTCTATCTTTCATACAGCCTTTTGCCAGCATGAATACACCATGTCCAAACTCTTAGCCTACTCAACTGTACACACACACACACACACACACACATTAGTTCTGTCTTTTTGAGGACACTCATTGACATTGTGAATTCCTCAGCTTCTTACTTTCCACAGTACACCCTCGTCACACTTACCCTAAACTAAGTCTTAAAGGGAAAGTTCATCCAAAAATGAAAAGTCAATCATTATCTATTCAGGCCTATGCCATTGGGGTCACAATCGACATGTAACAAGGTCATTCACATCGTGTTTTAAACCTATATGTCTGCTGATATCTTATAATGAGGTGCATTCAGGGACCGTCGGAAATGCTAATGTCAGCTAGCTTAGCCACTTCTAGTGGACTTTTAGACTTTCTTTACCTCACCTCTAATCGGCATAGGAGTGAGAAGTTAATGGCTGAATTCTCATTTCTGGATGAACAGAGCGAAAGTTAAAATACCTTTATTCCTTTACGTCAAATTTTCTAAAAGATAGACGATAACAAGCACACACACACACACACACATACACACACAGGCTTGTTTGTTTTCCAAAAAATTCCCAGATGCTTTGGGCCCATTTCCTCTCTTCCAACCTAAACCCTAACCAAAACTAAAAAAACAAGTCTTAACCCTCAAATATGCCTTTGAAATAGAGAGGACCACCCAAAATAAAAAGATTAAGATAAAAAAAGCCACTTTATCTTTATCTAATATCCTTACTTGTCAAAATTTTAACATGCTATAAGAGCTAATGTGAAATTGGTCGTAATAAGGATAGAAGTACAAGTAATGTCATGGTATCTATATTAGAGAGAACACTCATTGACATGATCACTTCCCCAGCCCTTAACCCAAAGCATAAAAATCACAAATAAATACCTTACCGAATCTTAAACCTAAAAAATATATAACTCTTACTTTAAACACATTCTCTGTGTGGATTGAAATGTCCTCGCATGTGAGCATCAGCTGTTTCCAGAGCCGTGAGTCTCTGGATACCTTCTCCTTTATATCGTTTCTCCCTTCATCTTCTCATGCATTATTCTGACAGAAGGTACAGAACCTACATGTATGTGACATTATAATCTAGTTGCTTTATGATTGGAAACCACAACATCAAAGTCAGTCCTCCCCTTGTATGAAAGTGATTTAAAATGGGAAGCAATAATTCACATTGCCCTTTGTGCTCATTTCATCTGCACGTTATAAAATAGAATTAGATGAAGAACATTGGAAAAACCAATTTGCCAAGAAATCAAAACACAAATAGTTTTTTTAATCTTTTTTTCTCATCAGTAGCTGGTCAAAACCCTTTTAAAAGATAATAATCATAGCATTCTGTTGAAAGGCCGGTTTTTGAGGTGGTGTATTACATTGATGGTTTTTCTGGACAAATATAGTAATTTGATGGACTGAATGGACTGAATCCTGGGATGCATTGTGCCTCCCTGCTCTATGAGTCATTGGTCTGCTCCAACCCACAGTGCAAGGAAACAACAGGACAGGGAAGCACTTTATCTGAAAAGAATATTAACATCGCAATTATCAAAATTGCAGGAAGAGCTACATTTTATTCCGTAGAATGATTTTACAATATAAACTAAATCTCATGTGAATACAAATACAAGCCCATTGCTGTGTATAATACAATGTAAAGTTACTGACAGTCACTATATGTAGGAAATAGGAGCAGTCACTGGTAATAACAACACACACACAAACAACCACCTCAGGACACGACCTACTTGACGGCTGGTCGGGGGTCTCCCCTCTCTGTCTGGTTTGATGAGGCCGAGCAGCGGGGGCTGGGGTACACTCAATAAAACTGTCCTCGAGCGCCAGTTCAGCTCCAAATACATTTTAATTGATGTGCCCTGCCAGTGAAAACACACAAATAGAGTGAGAAGAGAGAAATATCTGTGGAGAGGAAAGTGGGAATAGAACAGAATCGGATGTAACGAAGAAGAACCTGTTGGGTTTCATTTGCTGGTTGGGAGAGTTGTTTAATTGTTGAAATGACTTCACATAACTAAGTAACATCAAAATCATAACATTTGTGCAATAGGCCTCTGGGTGTAGACGACTTTTTATACTCTGACCTTCCTCTTTTTAGATTTCAATAATTCAATATTGAGCAAAACAAGACAATATAATCTTAAAATACAAATATCTCTTCAAACTGAGCAGGCGTAAACATTGCAGGACGATTGTTAGATTCAAATTAGTGAAAATAATAAAAAAAATAGCCGAGCGGTTGATCACTATATTATTTAGATATCATTCATCTAGTGTTGATACCAAAACCAAAGTGAGTTTTCATCTTATTCAGTGCAAATCTCTGGACGATTCATGATTATGCAATTCATCACGTTATCTTTGCTGCGTCCAGGTTTGGGATTATTATTGGCAGAATTATTTAGGTCATGAATATATTGTACACAAGTACAGCAGCAGTTTACCCAATTAGGTTTAGTGTTACAGACTCGCTACCTTTGCACAATGTATCGTGAGTCAGGAGAAACTGCATGGCATGTATATATGTGCTGTGTTATTCATGTGCCATTTTCCACCAGATTGGATGAACATATATGTAAAAGAAACGTGTGCAGCCCGAACAAGCTCTAAATTTGCAATTTTACTCGTGTGTCCCTCTGCATTGATGGTGTAAACCTGACATTCAAACTGAAGCTGGGGGGAATCGGGCAGTGAGAGCTGAGGAAATGGTTTGAAGTGGCACTTATCGCCCTCAGCTTGCCCGCAGCCATCGGCAACAACAGGTGAGAGTGTTGACAGCAGCATCTGGCACGTTCCCCCCGTCCAGGTGACGAGGGCGGAATGAAACGACGTGAGGAAGTCCTCTCAGTTTGTGTTTTCATCCTGAACAAAAACAATGCAGCACAGCAACACAATCAAATCTGACACATGACCGATATAAAGTCATTGTTATTCATTTGTTGAAGATTGATTCACCCTCTCTGCCGAGGAGCTTCTGCAGTTTGCCGCCCGACTGTGGCCAACACACTTTGGAAGCTGTGAAACCAACATGATTTAAGATTATTTTCATAAGTACAACCTTACTACTATGATATTTGTTCTTTAAACTGATTTATTATAAACTGATTATATTAAACCGAGATGTTCATCCATGATCTCTCCACCTGATACTTCGTGTTCAACGAGGCCATTTTTTTCCTGGTAGCAGAAATCTTTATTTCATTGATGAACTAGCTGAAAAATAAAACGACTGTCGAACAGAGCCATGAGGAACACCAATCAAATATTAATCTACTCCAACTCTTTCCGTGCAGCAGGTCATGAGTCAGCTGTCTTCTCTTCAGCCCTCAGATAAAATCAAACACACAAGGGAGCTGCTTTTTTTTGTTTTTTTATGGTACTGGCAAACTTGCATTAAGAGCTGAGCAAAACCCCGAGCAGTTATATTTAATGTGTTTTTGAAAACAACAGGAGCTTGTGTGCCGTCACGTCTGGGAGTTGAAGGTTCTGTCTGTGGCTTGTAAACACAGGATGCAGTGCTGCTGCCTCCTCACTGGCTCAATGCTCAATACAGGAACCACAGAACTTACTATTAGGAACAACTCGTCTACACTGCAACAGGTCAAAGTACACAACGACTATTTTGAATATGCTGCGTCTTAATGTGGTGGATTGGGAGAGGTTAGTGTTTCAGAATGAGATAAAGTGAATGAAGCAGTCAGGCAGAGTGGAAGCTGAGGCCTGTGAGGCTGCCCTGGAAGCAGCTAGGGGGGTGTGTGTGTGTGTGGGGTGAAGCCACAAAACGCTCGGGGGAGCCTGAAGGTCGGCCCGGCGCTGTGGTGTGAGATTGTAAATGAGAGAAGGATAGTGATGCATGCTGCAGATAACCACTAAATCAGAATCACTCGCTTTGAGGAAGTCCCATCAGACACAACAGCCGCAAGGCCAGGCAAGGAGTTTAATACAGCCTTTGTGTACTGGTGGCTACAAATGCACAGGGGAATAAATTAATGCATGCCACACACACACCACACACACACGTTAATACTTCACACCTTCCATCACACAACAAGTCTTCATGGGAAATATCACTGGATAATATAAATACAAGTAAGTATGTGGTCTACACAGGTTTTCCATGGTTTCCTCACACAGACGTGCAGATTGGAGTTTGGTTAATTGGAGATTCTTATATTGTCCATAAGTGTGAAGGGTTGTTTGTTTGTATATGTGACCTGTTTATTTGTATTTGTATGACCAGTATTTCCAGTGATGCTCCATTTACAGTTACATTTTTGTTGATGTTTAAGTTGCATCATTGGTATCCTGAATTCTGCATGACGTACTGAAGTTTCCCGATTGAAAATTAATAACTTTCAACTGTTTCTATCGGAAATGTTTTCAAAGAGGAGTAGCTGCAAATCTGGCAACTTCTTGGACCTAAGAAAATACTCCTCTATCTCTCTCTGTGTGTTCAGTGAGTGGCAGAGAGTTGGAGCAGCAGTTTGTTACCCAGACAGAGGTTGTGCATTTTATGACAGAAGCTTTCAAACTGGTTTCAGAAAGGCACTGCAGACCTGAACCTTTCTGGATGATGCCCGGAGGACATGTATGTATGGACACAAATGGCCAAACCAGTTGAACCGAACATTTCCCTCAAAACGAAGTCCATGTCGTGTCAGATTGAGTCAAAGATATAAAAGGCTGAAACCGACAACTAGAGAAGACAGAATACAAATGAGTGAGGTGATTGTGTGTGAATATGTATTTTTAATTTATGTACTAAGGATTCACAGGTTTCACATTGACCTATACTTCCCACCATATCCCAGGTTTTATCTCATCCCTGCACTTTGACTGGGAGGACAGGACGTCTGCAGGGCTGCTAATTGGATATCTTCATATCGTGACATGTTCAGGTCAAAGTTGTCAAAGACAGGGTTGAGACTATATATATATATATATATATATATATATATATATTAATGTGCTGATTAATCGAACCTGTAACCTAAGCTGCAAGAAAATGTAATTACTTTTTTTCATTAGTGATACTTAAGATTTTCAGGATCCAGAACTGCCTTAATGAGCTTTTTGGGATCTGGATGCTTCATCGTTCAGTGTTGTATTTAATTATCAAACACATATTTTAGAGGTTGTATTCAGCAGAGGGAGTTTTAGTACTGTGGCGAAACACTGTTCTGATGGGTTATTACATTTCAAATCAATACGGTGTGTGAGGTGTGTTTGTGTTACGGTGTTACTCAGAAACATGAGTCATGTCTTACAGTCATAATAACCCCCTCATCCATCATAGCCCTGGATTTAGAAGAAACGGTTTCCTTTCATATTTGTCTGCATCTAGAATTCAAAAACATGTACTTTATGATATGTGGAGAGAGATTTCATTGTTTTGTTTCATTCTGATACCTACAATTCCTAAAGTATTAAAGCTAAATCACTCTTTTTCCATTTTCTACCGTAGCTCAAATCCCACGGGTGCCACCGTCCTGCACCTTTGACATCATGTGGAGACAGAGTCCGCCACGACGTCCAGGTGCCATGGAAACAAGCCCTCGACCAAACAGGAGTCAGTCTAAGCTGTCAATCATGATTTCTCACTTCATATTTCTATAGCACGATATGATGCTGTAGGTCCTGCAGATATATTACACTTCGGGGTTATTAAGAGCATATTGTTAAAGGCAAGATTTATTAACATTTTAAATCTTTAATCTGCATTATGCATTAAATTATGGCTGTAATGATGTTTCCTCTCTTTTTGAATCTTGGGGGACTGCTGTAAAAATAGTCTTGCCGTACTGGTAATATTTTTTTGTCTCCGGTTTGTTCCCTGCAGTCGCTGTTGTGATGTTCTCGTTCCTGACAAACTGCCCTTCTGGGAGGACAGAGACCAGAGCTTTGAATATCATTGTTCCTACCTGCCGACACAAAATAAGTACACACATGAGAGTCAGCAGCCAAACACACTCGATATAAATGTTCCCCCCCCTCGTCTGTGTGGACTACAGGAGGCGGCATGAGGGCCATTGTTTTTCAGCCGGTCATTAATAAATGATAAATGTACGGATCCGCCACTGTTTCACAATGGCTCTTATTTTATTTTGGAATAAAACGTCATTTTAAATCAGCCGTGCTATCACTCACGGGTGACTTTTAGTTCAGCTTTGTATTTCTTCTGCTTCTCTTTCTCACTCTCTGGGTAAGTTTCTTCAAAGGAGGAGTATTCTTCGACATTTAATGCAGTACATCAAATAAACGCTCTCCAGAAAAAGCCATTCTGCACCGACGCTGAACCGTCATGAAAGCAGAAATCCACTATAGAGGAGAGAGAGATGCCAGTTCCTCCGTGACAGTCACCTCAATAGACCAGACTTCACTGCAGCCGCCACAAGACATGCTTTCATTAGAGGTGTGACTGTTCCTTTTTCCTCCGCTGGAAACTCACTCAGACCAGTTTGTTTTATCTTTGCCGGTGCTGCTGCCTCCACCTACGCACCAACAACCCGACTGCAGCGAGTCCAAGCAAGCCTCAATAATCACAGCTGGAGAGTTTCTGACAGACGCATAATTTCATTCTCATGGCAACGTAATGAGCCGCATCACTTCTACCCCTGTGAAAACTGAAATAAATTTTAAAAAAAAACACCCTTTGTTAAACCTGTCACTCACCATAGGTAAACACCTCGCATTTCTGAAATACTTGACACTTAATAAATTAGTAATTAAGCATCTCAAATTTATAAAAAACACCTTTATCCTCCGTCTTTCCTCAAAATATAAACCAGACGCCAAATAACTGCCAGATGTGCAGAAAGTCATATTAGAGGCGGCTGCAGTGTAAACAAGCAGCCGAGCTTCACCCCTGACAAATTGTGTCAATACAGGATTAGTCTCGCAGAGCCAGACCGATCTCCTCACTGCTGTGTCAGCGGTGAAGAATGATCCATTATTATTCTCCTATTGGGGGACGAGGGGGGGGACGTTCTGACTTGCTTTTATGTCTCTAAACCAATCACAGTTGTCTTCGGCCAGGATGCATCGCCCCTGCAAAATGATGTCGGGGGAGAAAGTTTGCACATTTTGGTGAAATATTAGAACCTGGCGAGGCGATAACTCCTCGTTGATGTTTGATGGATCAAAATCGACGTTGTCTTTGGAATTTTTTATGTTTCCTGTATTGCGATTGGGACGCCAGGAAGTGAAATGCAGCACGAGTAATGCAGCCAATTGCAGGTTTATACGCTGTGGTCTCACCGGCTTCATAAGAACATCTGCCTGTCCCTGCACGAGTACAGCTTTATACACACTTAAAAGCCAAGACTCAAAAGCATGAAGCTGTGCATCTCCCAGTCCCGCAATTGAAATCTCGTTATGACGAATGGATTGATTTAATTCTCAGCCAGTTCGGCCCGAGTGTTAAACCTGCAGCCTGCGTCTGCTGAGTCAGACTAATTCAGAGTTCATTCAGTGTCAGTCTCACAGGATCATTAAAATGAGACTCTGTCCTTTTATTACATATTGTACTCTCATAACAATGTGGCACATTTTTCCATTTAAAAACCGTCAGACTGCTGCTTCATTCACTGGAGCCTATGAGTTCAGTGAGGGTAAGAACTGTGCTCACTCAAAACTCAGCTCTGGCTAATTGATCCACTCTGCGATTTGTGCGGTCGCAAAAACAACGTACACATGTCTTTGTCCTGCTGAGCTCTCATTATGTGCCATCCATCATGTCCATGAAGAATTCATTCAAAAGGAACAAATGGTTGAAGAATCACTTCCTGAAACAATCCAATCATTCCTCAGCTCAGTTGATCTCTCACACAGCTGTGAGCAGACATGCAGTTGTACACACTGAGCTGTACAGATATTATTTTATGGGGGTGGGGGGGACATTTTGTCTTTATTGATTGGAGAGTTCAGGCCTTCAGTGGGGAGAGAGACTGGGAACAAGGGGGAAGAAGCAGATACTTTGCAGCAGCATCGAGTTCAACATATTTAGGGATTTATTTTTTTACTCATGTTTGTTTGGTCCATGTCCCGTCCACTAACATGGAGGAGATGCAGTTTATTTTGTACTGTAGCAAGCCACCAGGGGGAGATAAAGACGCTTTGGCTCCACGTTTTATGAGCTGTCATGTCCTCCATGTTTGTTCAGTCTATGGTCTATCCGAATAATAACTAAGTAATATATTGGTAAACACACAGCAGCCAGTTCTCTTTGTGTTGTACACGTACATTAAATTAAGCGATTTACTGGTAATGGTTAAATTTGCCTTTAAATATGATCAGTTCTTCATCTCAGCGACAAATATGAACAAACCCAAACTATTTTAACCAATAACACACACTCTATGTCATCGTTTCTTGTTGTTAAATTCCAACTGACAGTGTTGAAGTGAGTCGTCTGCATCGGAAACAGAAAGCTGACTGAGTATGTGCATCTCACTGTCGGGTCCGATAGTCGAGCCACGACCTGACTGCTCCCAGAGCAGAGTTCCCATCGGCCCCTCCAGACCGTCGCTGCCTGGACCATATGTTCCCATCTGTCACGTCCCAAACAGAAAGAGAGAAAGAGGCGCCGACCTCTCTCTGGTGTGTCGGCCGTGATAGGACAGGGGAAGAAACAATGGTTTCATTTTCACCATGCTTTGCCATTTCGAATGGACGATGTGAAAACGAAAAAGAGCTGAATTTAGGATATGGAATCGGGAAAAGGGTTGACCAAAATTTCAGGTATGTCAGTCAATGTCTACTTTATTTAAGAAGCATATTTAAAAGAACTTGGTTGACAAAAGCGCTTTACAAAGTAAAAGGTACAACAAGAAAACAGAGATACATATACATTTACCAATAATAAAAAACATAATAAAAAACCTGCTTGGATAAACATTGTCTCAACTCGAAAAAAGGCCAATTTAATATAGAATGGTACTGTTCCTCAGGTTTGAGTAGAGATTTACATCTGATTGCTCCTCACAACCCTCCTCTGCACAACAGACGTCAAACGATGCATTGCAGCAATGAAATTAGGTCCAAATCTAAAATAATTTGTGTGTCACTGAAATCAGCTCAAAAACAAGCTCAATTTGTACCCTCTCTTGCCACTGTAATATTTTAACCATGTCATATTTCATTACTTCTTCAAGAACCAACCTAGGTGTGGTCATATGCTGCAGTTTTCTGTAGTAAACAGATTCTTTGCTGCAGTTTTCCATTCCCAGAGAAACACTCGTTCATGCTCTGAGTTCAGGCTCTGCTTTAAAACAATTCAGAATAGAAAATCCTCTTTTTCCATAGCATGAGATTCAATCCCGGTCTCGATCTACCGGCGCCGCTGCAGATCTGAAGTTACACCCGGGCCCATTGTACATCATCCACCCACTGAAGCGTGAAATGTGGAAAAAGAAATGTGACTACAGTTATTACAAGTGGAGAGTCAACAATGTGCACCCCCACCACTGCCCAGGGACGTTTGAACATTGAGTAACTGAACCATCTGCTCTCTCTCTCTCTCTCTCTCTCTCTCTCTCTCTCCCACACGCACACATTTATTTCTTCAAGACCATCTCTCCTTGGGGAGCATATGCGACGCAGCGATCCAACACTAATTCTGCTGCCTCTGCCCGGTATAATCCAATCTGCTCTATAGTGGGGAAACAGAGGAAGAGGAAGCAAAAAAAAAGAAAAGAAAGAGAAGAAGCCCCACAAACAAATGAAGAACTCGTCTTTCTGACAGCTGCAGCAGACTCCACATTTTTCCAGCCACATATATTCCTTTGGATTTGATTTTCGCCAAAATGCACTTGTGAGATTGAGCAGAGTGCAATCACAATAATGTCTGCCCCATTTTTTTCCCATCAGATACTATACTTAGATAAAGCAGAAACAGAATTTCAGATTGGAACCCCTCTTCATTTTGAGAGTGTAATGGTTTTAAAACGCAGGCGGCTCCACTTCCCCCAGAAGAACATGAATATTTCACCCTCTGCAAACGAGGGCTCATTGGTGAAATGTACTCGATGGCCGTGATTATGCCGCGGTGATTAGCAAAGCGGTTATGTGATGATGATTGTCGTTATTGTGCCCTCGTCGAAGGCTGTCAGTCTCGAGTGAAGGTTGTATAGGTATGATGAGGAGAAAAGGGATTCACCGTTTACAAAGAAGTGACGTACTCTCCATTCAGGGGCCTTCGTGCACCGTGGAGACGGAGAAGGCTGAAACAAAATGAGAGGCTCTGATCTACGGAGGATTCCTCCAGCTTCTCCTGCCTTGAAACAGATCTGCACACTTTCTCTAACAAGACAGTTTTAATGCACCTTGGTTTTTATCTATACAAATTAGCTGTTTAGTTGAGTTAAATCCTGATGCTTAACTATAAGTGAGTGTGTGTTTGTTCAGAGCGTGACGGCTGTGTCGCTCTGTTGCATATCATGTGTGTGTGTTTGTTGTGCACACAGTGTTTGTTGTGCACATATCACGTGTGTGTTTGTCTGCTGCGTGTTCGCTGCAGAGCACGCATCTTCAGGTCCTGCAAATATTTCAAAATAAACACCATGTCAACACAAATTGAGTGGTTTCAGTCGGAGCTGGGAGTGCTTTTACTCTGAAATTTTTATATTCAACTTAAATACACCGAAGCACCAGTGAAAGATAATTTCACTTTCTATTCTGGAGGCGTGGTCAAAATGATCAGTTGACCAAATATGGAGGAGCTTAGTTATGCTTCTATGACGATATCGGCCTCATAAACATTAAGACAGAGCTAATGTGTCATTATTCTAATTTACAGATTGATTAACGATGGTGGATATTGTATTCCTGAGGCCGTGTCCTGCAGGTGTAAATATACGGAGCGCATGATTCCAGCAAATTAAAATCCTCGACATGTGTCCGGGTTGATCGTGTTCATGATGAACTGGGCTGTTAAACCAACATGTGTGCAGAGCAGACGAGTGTGAATACTGAATAGAGGATGAATCACAGCTTGTACCTGGCTCCCCAGTTAGACAGAGCAACCTCAATACCACAGCTTCCAGTTCAAAGAGATTCAGACTCAAACTAGAACCTCTTTATACGACTGCATGAAAGCGCTTGATCCCGGTGACTAGTGAAAAAACGTCAGGACACTGAAACGATTCGCCGGCAGACGAAGGTCGGTTATATTAGCGAAGGAGGAAGAGCAAAACAGTTTTCTGGGGCAGATCTCACAGTTTGCATTTCCTCTCTGCCTCTGTAATATTCCCATTAACCAGTCCCGACGCCCGTCCTCTCCTCCGCAGCCGCCCACATCTCTCTGTTCATGTCTCTTCCCCTTGAAACCTTTAAGTCATGCACCAAGCAGATTCCTGAAAAGCAAGGGAGGTGTCAGGGGGGGAGAAAACTCTTCTGAGGATTTGTTGTGGGGGCTTTAGGGGTTTACAGGGAAGGAGTGATGGGGTGTTCGTTAGCAGGCCACAGAGAGAGTATTAGCTGCTAGTGTTACTTAGTGAGGATCGGCTGCTGCTGGAGTGGATGTGCAGAGACTGGAAGGTTTAATCTGAGAGGGGGGGTCGTCAATTCAGGGGACAAGTGAAACCTAAAGGCAATGAAACTGTAAGAGTGAGATTTAATGATGCTTTAAACTCTTTTGTCTTGTGCACAAACACTAAAAATATCTCATTTGTAAAATCTCAGCAGCCACATCTGTTTTAAAACTTGAGCTGGAAATAGATGGTTGCAAATGTACTTTAGCAAAAACTGCTTTTCATTTCCCCGAAATCGTTTGGCAGCGAGCGAGGTCTGCTGCTCTGGGGCCGGCTCCCTGTGATGATGACAGCTTCACTCACACTGGAGTTACACTTCAATTTGCTGTCTGCACGTAAGACTATATTAACAGACTCTGAGCCCTTGCAGCATTTACCTGAGGACAAAGGAACCCCTGGAGCTCAGAGTCTCAAATTGCTGCTTTAATGTGGCCGTACAATGCATCCTACTGTAAATATTGATTGTGTTATTTCAGATGTCCCTCTGGCGATGCAGGGACAAACCCTCCAGCCACCTAACAGACCAGCGTTCGGCCTGTTCTTCATTGTTTCTGTCATTAATGAGTCACCGTGCAGCAGATGCTCTCCTGTCTCCCGTCTCAGAACATAATTACACAACTGATTTGTGTGGACAAGCAGAGAAGTGCCTTTCTGTCCCACTGTCAATCACACGGCCGCACGGGGAACAAGTGGGAAAGTCCTCTAACGTCTGATTGATATTGAAATTAAAACAACTGACCAATCAACAGCAGGTCTGCTCTCCACACGTCAAGCAGGAAAAGAGACAAAGTACGACGCAGACTCTGAGGAACAATCACAACCGGATGAGGTAATAGTTTGTAGTCAAATGGTATTAATGAAGATAATCAATGAGTTTTATGATCTCTACCAGATTTCGCAGGTTTGTAATTGGACCTGACGTCTCTGTGAAGAAACTGATTCTCAAAGTTTGCAGGTGGAAGGAGAATCAACGTCAGAGTTTGGAAAAACTTAGAAAAGAGTTTACAGAAATAATTAGATTGTGCCATTTTGTTTTTCCTCCTTATTCGTTAAGCAGCATCTGTTCAGGTACGAGCTAGATACACTTCCTGTGTGTAAATGTGAAAAAATATAAACAAAAAACAAAACACAAAACACAACAGATGTGATTTCTAGAACCTCGGGATATAAATTTACATCCGTTAAAAAACAGAATTCGTAGTGACGTGCTTCAACAAACTAATTCTTATTCAAAGACCCACTGCAATATTTTAATGCTCCTCCTTTTATAGATAATAAGGAATTATTCCCAGATGTGTAGGAGAGCTGCTAACATCTGTAACTGTAATAACCAATAATACACAAAGTTTGTCTAAACATTTAAGTTTCAAACATTAGCTTCCCCAAGGCGGTTATATTTTCACCTGCTGACGACTGGACAGATTTCCACAGCAACTGGTGCATTATGGGTAAGAGAAGAATACATTAAACGTTATGCAGATCTGGATCCTGGTGGAAAATTTAGGATTTTCTTTTTCACATCCTACAAAATTGTGAGATGCAGCATTTTGCATAATTTTCAATTATTTCCCAGAAAGTAATTTATGGATCTCGATGAAAAAAACCAAGCTAATTTAAGGGACTGATATTTTACGAGTGTGAGCAGTTTGGTTCAGATCCAAATAAAATCCTGGATCTAGTGGAGGTGGTCTCATTGGCTGAGCCGTGCGCTCTCTGGCTGCCCTTCCACTTTAAACGTTTAAAATCTTCAGCTTGGTATTTTGTGGCACCGGTGACATGAGCTTCAATCATTCCTGGAAAAATAAACAATTTTGAAAATAAATCACGGGGTCGTGTAGTGAAAGTGTGTGAATTTTGACAAACTGTTCACCTGCCTGTGACAGCAGGACAAAACCAAGGCCCCAGAAACACACAGTGATTGAAGTGTCCATTTATTTGGACTGTGCTGAAAGGTCCAACCGGTGAGACTCAACCTGTTCGGCCTGAACCAGCTCTGCCGGCTTCGCTCCATTTGTCTATTGTGCAAGATGTGGGTAGGACTTAATGTGAGCTCTCCGAGGAAGAGAGGCCATCATAAACCCCTGCTGACATGCCAAGCTATTTTTATTTCCCTCTCGAGTTGCACCGCTGCTCGGCACAGCGTGAGCTCCGCGATGCTCGGTCTCCGAACTGTAGAAACACAAAAGAATAACGCAAAAATTAGGAGAGAGGGAAACAAAGAGAGAAGACAGTGAGGACTAAATACAGGAATCTGCCTGATGGGATGTCAATGAGTCTTTAAAAAAAAACTAGCAGATTAAAGAAATGGATGATGGTGTAACTGAGGTGAGGAAAATGAGAGAAATGAGAAACCAGGGAAACGAGAAAAGATTCGAACGACGACAAAAACAGGAGTCCCGGTCGTTCGCAGGCGTTTGTGGCCAGCAGGGGGAGCTGACCCCGGGAACAACCTCATCCCTTAATACACAGCCTGTTTGGAGAGAGAGGGAACTTTTCATTTAAAACTTTACTCCAATAAGATTATTTTGTCCGTTACGAATTAAACAAATATTACAAATAAACAGCTTCTGATTTTAGGATCAAAAAGATTCAGGGTGACTTTTGAAAAGCTGTTTTCCAGAGAACTAACTATGAATTTAATTAAAAATGACAGTTTCTAAAGTTTTCAAGTTCAGGTGCAGAGTCGTCGCAATGAAGGGGACGTTTAAAAAAAATCATTAATCTCTAAATTTGCTAAAGGATAAAAACAGAAAACGACTTTCAAACAGCTGGGGTTAAGATCTGGTTTGAGTCCCACTTCCTTATTGAAGAGGAACATCTGAAATGATACAGGATTGAAAACATCTGATGCAAACACAACAAGCTTCCGGACTCAAAGTCAAATAAACAGTGCATTGGGTTCAAATTACAGCTTTGTATGGGTCATGGGAAACTTTGTTAACATGGATTCAATCATAAACAAGATGAAGAATGTGATGAACTGGATATGCGTACATGTTTATACAGACAACACTCCACAGTTCATTGAGTTCTTCTTTCCTGGGTCATGCTCAAACTTTCTTCAAAATTGTCTTGCTCCTAGGTGAGTAAAAAAAAATATATTCAAATCTGTTCCGTAGTTTCTAAATAATTCTGGAAATATAACTTTCTATAAATACACCTTATGTTGATTTGGGGCATTTGCTGAAACGACTGACAGCCTCTGCCAGTCTCTATTTGTGTTAGGTTCAAATTAAAGCTATTTCAAACTAATGTTAACCTTCAGTTGCATTCTCTACAGGAGTCTTCACAAGTAAGTGGATGGGATAATGGCAGTGCAGTTATAATGTATGAGTCTGAAGGTTGAGTGGTAGATTACACAGGCTGTTAGGAGGCAGAGATTTAAGACTCTTCACTTTGGATGCAGATCTTTTCTGTGGATCTGTTGCTACATTGAAGATTAATGAACTGTCTCCTGAAATGGGAGGCAGACAACATGGAGACACGTTTCCAGGTCGGTTCACTCTCTCTCTCTCGTCATTCTTCAACGGGTTCATACTGCGTCAAGGTTGCCTTGTTTATTTATTTATTTATAATTTATTTACTGCTTCTCCATTCAGCTTGTCACAAATGCCACGAACCGACTCCGGGTGGAGAGACAGCCTCCGATGTAAGAGTCGGAGTGATATCCGTCTGCTGCACCTGCGAGGTGTGGACTGATCCGTTAAGTCAATGTGGCAGCTTGTGCCTGGTGGGGGGCGGCAGGAGATGTACGTACACACACACACACACACACACACACCTACACACACATGCACACACACTCGGATCTCTAGAGACAAACACAGCGAGGACCCAAGTGGCAATCAGGACAACATTCATCTCCCTGCACCATTTGAAAGTTAATATCCGATTAGAAGGGATCTTTGTGAGGAAATGTGAGAGAAAATGAGTCAGCGACCGGAGTGCTCAGGTTGTGGACATGCTGCAATTAGAGAGACCCCGGCCACTCGCACACACAGACAAACACGCACGTGCACGGCTACCCACAGAATCTGCTTGTTGGTGCCCTCTACACGATGGAAACCACAGATGCTGACGACGGCTGCAAGTGGTCCGTCTCAAGCTGAGAGACAAATGTGGCCGGGGTCAGCGACTCGTGAAGGTCACGTGACGCATCGTTCCCCTTCTGTCAGAGCGCCCAGGCCGCGGCCGGCGACAGGCAACCATCCGAAAAAAAGCTCCAGCAGCTTCCTGGTCTCTTTTTTTGTGTGTGTGTGTGTCTGGCTTAGCAGCAGGAGAGCAGAGGAAGCAGCCTGTCACTCAGATTCCTCCTCCTCTCTGCAAATGTTCTGCGAAGTGATTATATTATATGTGGTCCTTTTGTAACAAGTATCTATAATTTTGAAAATGAAAAGTGCGACTGTATTATTGACTGTGAGTGTTAAATGTGTGAGTCGGTGCCTCTGGAGCATTTATGTAATTGTGCTACTCGATGCGTGATGTTTCTTCTTTTAAAAAAGAAAACAGTGAAATTGCAGCTGTCGCTCTGTCTAACTGCAAAAAAAAATAATAATGACATTCATAATGGTGGAATCAATGACCTGTGCACTCTGTTTATTGATTGTGCGAGTGCAGCCGCTGTCGAGGCCTCTGCGGGGGAATTGGACCACAATAATTAGAGGGTGTTTTGTGTGCATCGGGTGAAGCATTGACGCAACGTGTCTGCCCCTGTCAGCTCGGTAGGAACTCAGAATTTACATCACTGCTGCAGAAGTTAGGACGACACGTTGATTCCTCCTCGGAGTGGAGAACTGCTCAGAGCTCCACAAATCAATCAGGAGCTTTGTGGGTGAATCGTTTCAGGTTTTCTTTGTGTAGTAACAAAGCAAATGAGACAAACCAACCAACAATGCAGGTCTTTTTACGTGTGTGTGTCTGTGTGTGTGTGTGTGTTTTCATATCGTCACGTCACACAAGTCATGGCTTCACTATCCGACAAGTGGATGGAGGTCTGGTTAGCCGACAGCACTGTGCCTGGAATAAAGTCAAATTATAAACCTGCTGGGAAATTCATCAATAATGGGGAGTTTTCTTTCCTCTGAGTTAAACCCACTCAACAGTACAACAACTGATCAGCACCAAACCAGTCTGGTAAAGACATGTGGTGAATATAGGGACTTCAGGATGTTCTTGATCTGTGGGTGGAGACCAAAACGGAAAGAAAACTGACCCTCATCCCTCAGGAGGAGCTGGACAATGTTTCTCAAGTTGGTCTGGAACATCCTGCTGAGCAGATAAGTGGAAGAAACTGATAGTGGATGAAACATCACTCTAACATAGTTAAATAAAGAGATACTTGTCTGTTAGTCAGGTCTTTATTTTGGTTTTACAACACAGATACAACTCTGGGATAAACCCACTGAGCGGTAACTGTCCAGCACCAAAAACCACTTGAGTAGTAAAACCGAGTAAAATCCAAGATATGAAGATATGGTAGACAGGGAAACTATAGGCCACCCTCGCTTGGTGGAGGAGCTGGAAAGTGTGGCTGTAGAGAGGAATGCCTGGAACATCCAGCTGAGTCACCTGATCTCTCAAAAGCAGAAACAAATGGATGGATAGATAGAAAGTGGATAAAACGACAGACACAATGTCAGTCTTTAGATCGGTGGCATCTCCATCACCTGATCTTTGAGACGCAGGAGAACATGGATGGAAAGTGGATAACAACAGGACTCTAACGTTTGATGTTTTATCTCATCATTACACATCTGCTTGTTAGTCGTAACTTTCTCTATAGGCAGTAATATTTCAAAGTTGTGTTTCTGTCCCTTCAACCCACAACAGGCTGACAAAACAAAAACATGAAGTAGAAAGTTTCTGGAAGAAGAATCTCACTCTAAATGCTGATGGGATGAAACTGTGACGGCAGCAGCGGTGGACCGTGACACTTTGTTGTTTCTGCTGCTTAATGGCAGCCATAGTGATATAAATACACTCGCTGGAGGAGGCAGGAAAAGACACATGATCAAACATGGACTCATGTTTCAGGATGACCCCCCGAGGACTCGAGGTCCCGGGGACGTGACATGAAATAAAGAACTGATGATGAGCATCTTGTTTCCAACACGATCGTTTCAACACTAGAACAGTTCATGTGCTTTTAAAACGTCAATACCTCCTCATGTCTGAAGTTGTTGTTTCCCAAATGTGTGTTTTTACGTATTGCTGTGGTTGAAGTGGTGAAGTGAAATATTCCATGTAATTATAGATATGGGTTTTCAATTATTTTACTGCAAAAATTAGCATGACAAGCGATTTTCTGTGCAGCCACGCACAGCTGGAAACCCAGAGCTCCGTGGCTTCATCCCAAGACAGTAATGTTCTTAGTTGTTAACCACTGGATTAACACATCTGTCCCTGGAAAGGAGTTTCCTCCCGTGACTATCGGGGGTGTTGGAATCGTCTTTCTGTTCAAGACAGAGGAAGAACTGTGGCTGGGACAGAAAGCGACTGTGAAAGAAATGGGTCAGTGAGAGACATGTACTACTTCAGTGCGTTTGTGTGTTTGGTCAAACGCACTGAACCACTCGCTGTGATTACCTCTGACATTAAACCAGGATTGTTAATAATGTGTTAGAATGTGACAGAGGGTTCAATCCCCTTCACACATCCAATAGGAGTAATTATTGCTCTCTGTCATGGTATTAGTCCTGATTTTCTGCTCAAGTCCAGAATACTGCCGCCTGGACTTCAAACGGATCCAATAAATGGGTCATATTAAACTTCTGACTCCAGAATTGACAAATCCTTACAAACAGAAATGATGAATCCATTTTTTAAACCCTCGCCCCTCGTCCTGATCCCTTCAGTCCATAGATCTAAAGAACAAATCCTCCAAAAAGCTAACAAGTTCAGAGTGCAGGACTTTCTGTAGAGAGATTGAGAGTTCAGCAGTGTTTGCACGACATGACTGACCAGCAACAGGAATCACACATCATTCAATTCAATCTCTCACCAGGTGTCTGGTCTCCAGAAATCACAAAAACACATGTGAGCAGAGACAGGATGAGTCCGACTGATCCTCCTGCTCCGGATGGAGGGGAAAGATAAAAACATGGTGTTGTGTGCTAGAAATAAGAGTTATTGATTCGGAAGGTTAGATAAATAATTACAAACGTGTGAATTCACTAAAGCGGGAACAGGATGAGCGGATGCCGGTTAAATCAAAGAAATAAATTGAAACACAAGAGGACTCTGAAAAAAAACAGAGGTGCAAAAACAAAATCAATAAAAAACTCCTCCTGTCTCGAGACAACACGTCTCCAGCGAATCACTTTTCCTTGACCTGTTTCCTGTATCGTGTTTTACAGCCATTCAACACTAGAAGGTACAGAAAGACATATGCTGGCGAAATGAAAGCTGCGCAGGATGAAGAGATGATCGGACTCTTAATATCTGCCAGTCTTGGTTGTTTCTCTTGTGTGCAGAGCTTGACTGGGAGCCATCGTCTTCTGCTCAGACAGCAGAGGGATGGAGGAACCACACCTCCAGGCAGCTTTGTAATGGGATACTCCCTTGACCCAGTAGAGGTGGTGGGACCGAAGAGGACAAGGGTGAAGGACACCATCACAGCACTAGGCAGCTCCATCAGCGACGCTAACCCTAACCCTAACCCTAACCCATTATGATCTGCACTTAAAATCTGGTTAACTGTTGTAACTGTGAAATCCATTCCACTGTTTATATTCTCACACTTTGTATATTCAGTTTTCTTATTGGTTTATACTCCACTTATCTTATTTTAACCTAACAGTTACAATTGTATGTATTGTAGTAGCATTTACTCTTTAATGGCCACGTTGTGAGATGAATAAAGGATTATTCAAATAGCAATGCGTGGATAATATTCTTTACCAATAACAATGTGAATCTTTTTTTTAATACTTTTTACTCACTTTTACCGGCTCATGCTTAAACGTCACCTTCTATCAAAATCATTTCTACAGAACGTCACACAGAAGCGATAAACAAAAGTCAGCTGGCCCCTCACCACCACTGCCGCTCTGTCCTGTACTCTGATTGGCTGCAGTTGTCGCTGATTTCTCCAGATATGTAAACTGCTCGTTGGATTCTGCGACTTGTAGACGAGCCCCTCGAGTTACGTCTTTGAAGAGTTCACACAAAGTGAGTGGGGACTGCGGATTTGGCACCGACTTGGTTTTTTTTACTCTGCGACTTCCAGAACTCGTCGCTGTGAGCCGGGCAAACAGGAGATAACTTTGTTCTCGTCGAGCTTCTGAAGCAAACTAACTTTCTGTCTCACTACATCCACTGTGTTTTGTAAAGCCGTCACGTTTCGCCTGTTTAATCCAATTGTTTAAAACGCCAAGATGCACCAGAACAAAAAATCTGAACCCTCCTGAGTCTGATTCTATTCAGGAGGATTAGTCATGAATCTGTGGTTTGAACATCAGGATAATTTTAAGAAATGAATAATACATTCAGTAACACAAACACAGTGTTTAACCACACGGGTGTTAGTCATCTGGGTTTTCACCAGTTTCAGTGACATCAGCAGAGGAAGCTTCCTTTCCTCTTGACTCAAGTTTCTAAATATATCCTCCTCTACAGCTGTTGGTGTCGGTGCTGACCTGAAAACTGTCAAAAGGGAGGTTTCACTCACGGTTTGTATGTTAAAGTCTCTCGCTGCCAAATCCATCTCTGTCTTTGCCAGTGAAGCGACCGTGACAAATTGATCTCAGAATGAGAAAGTCCTTAATTCCTCCGCCGCCGCCTGGTGACATTTGAACAGTAATTGCAGAGGGGACTTATTCTGTGAGTTTTATTGAGCATGTCCTGGAAAAAGAAGTGATTTCTTCTGTAGAATCCTTCTAATGTGGAAAGTACGAGTGACTGCACAACTCAATCATTCCGAAGTACAGGGCGATTCTATTTTGAATTGGGAACAATACTATTAACAGGACAAATCTGACACAGATATGAAATATTTCAGTTAGAATTCAATAGGCTTAGAAAGGTTATCTGGGAAAATCTGACAAAAACAAGTTGGGACGGACCCCATCAGGGATGTGAAGAAAAAATATAGTGTAGTAGAAATTGTCCGTCCTGCCTTGAGCGACCTGATGTCGGAGCATCACATCTGATTGTGTTACAAGATCTGAAATTGGCTTCATAAACTGAAGGGCAGGTACAGCACCACGATAACCTTCCCCAGGAGAGATGGAGGGAAGTAATCAAAAGAGCAGCAGAGAAAAAAGATAACAATCGAGGACAGGAATGAGCAGTAAAAGGATTTGGATGCAGCAAAATGTTGAAAGTTACTTATAATATATTTTTTTAATTGTCAGGATGCAACATTTACTAACAAGCAGGGAAGGAGGAAGAAGGCGTCAGGATGCAGAGTTAATGGAGATATAGAGATACTAACTGAGCTAACACTAGTGGAGCTATAGGCCAGAGAAGATTCATGATATTGATCCTGCAATTAATTATTTTGTGCCCATCTTTAGATACCAACTAAACTAGAACACACGAAGGCTGCCTCAGAAAAATAACCCCCATCTTCTTAACCTAACAAGAAGAGCAAGAGCCAGAAGTGCACTTCTGGGGATGCGATGGTTTTGTCATGTCCTCAGAATGGATCTAGAACTGCATATACAAAGATCGCCTTAAGGTGGACAGCACCAGGAAAACACACACCGAGCCAAACACTGAGTCATGAGGGAAGTGAGGAATACGAGGAGCGTGGTCAGTGAACCGGAGGAAGAACAGACGCAGATCGACTGTGGAACCAAAAGGACGTAAAGTTCCTGTTGAGTGAAAATCAACAGCTGAGCTTCCAGAGCGCTGTCCGTGGTCCTGAAACAGCCGTGGAGCTTCCAGATCTATTATTCAGCAGAAATGTAATAAATGTCCTGTTATGTTAGTTTGTATGTCAGAGGAGAAATGGGGCAGAATTGTTTCCCCAGTCCGTCCGTGGAGTTTGATAAAGCTTTGATGTAACTGTATAATTACGCAGTTAATTATTGTGACAGCCATGCACAGTTTAAAACATACGTTTTAAAATAATAATACATATCCTTCGCATATTTCTTGACGTGACGCAGAAATTTGAAATGAATGAGGCAATCAAAGTTTAACTCCAGAACGCAGACCGCCTCAAGCCATGTGTGTGTGTGTCTGTGTCTGTGTGTGTGTAGATGAGTGTGTGTAGGTGTGAACGTGCATGAACCTAAATCTATGTTACATTACAGTATGTGAGTTGTGTTGTGTTACTACACATCAGCTCGTGCACTTCACCGCCAGCGGCCGTACACAATCTTTGTGTTTCAAGAGAGGTGTATTCTGAGAACTAAATAATGCAAACAGGGAGGAGACAATATATATTTTTCTTTGTCTTGCAGGCTGGGACCCCTGAATGTATAAAGTACAGTGGATAAACATGAAACAGGGCCTTTAAATGCATGATAAGCTGATGGATGCCGATCCAAATGCAACACAGTCTTATTTATCACAGCATTTATCTATCCGATCAATTATCTGACACATGATTTGCCTCAGGTTATCCTTTTTTAATATCCAATAATTCAGTTTTCCTTTCAAAGGTTTGCAATTAATGCCCAATGCTGGAATAGTGATTGTCCACCATTGATTCAGGGCAGACTATAGACCAGAGGGACGTACTCACTAAGGTCTGGAGAACCCGACCCGACCCGAGCCGCCCTGATCAAATCAGGAACTGACATTTCAAAAATATTGAAATGATAATTAGCCTCAGGTCGAGATTGGTCACAATGGCTGAGCTACATACCTCTCTCCAAATGCCCTGTGATTGGTCAAAGTCATGGGCCAGAGTTCAGTCGAATAAATCTACCTTTCACCCAGATCACTTGATTTACACGATGTGAAAGGTTCTTATGGAATTGTTGGTCGACGACATCCAATTGTGTTTCCTACTGCAGCTTTAATGCTCTGCTGTTGTTATAAACTATGTATATCCTGGCTCCTTGTATTCAAGGTGTCCTCGAAATGAACCCACGGAGAAACAGTAACTGACTGTGCTGCTGTCCTCAGCTCTGCCCACGTTTCATCCTCCTCTCCTTTCCTGAAGCTGAAGCCTGACCGATCTCATCAGTGTGATTTTCAACTAACAGTGGACGGTGGTTTCCTCTAAAAAACAAACTCCACCTGTCGAGGAACCAATCAGCAGAAAGGTAAAGTTAGAGACTTTGGTAACAGTGCAGCCACTTAACCGGAGATTTCTCCATTTGCATCAGAAGTTAGTAACGTCTGAGACACGAGGCTAAAAAGAGAATAAATATTGGATTTACGTTTATCAGGTTTGGCAAAAACACGACTATAAATGAAAGCAGATGTTGCTGCGTATTTGCTCCTTCACCGAAGCTTCTAAAGGACAGAGAAGCAACAAAACACAAATACCCAAATATATCCAACCTTTATGTTTGGCATGATTTTCTACTTTTCTTTAACATTTTGCGATTCGGAATATCTCAAAAACCAGACATGACACATCAACTGAGTTTCTTTTAGTTTTTTTAACACAAAAAATACACTCAAGGTAACTGTCAATATCTGAAAACATGCCGACAACGAGTTTCATTCAGTCGCCGTCAGTGTGTTTACAATCCGTCTGACGATCTGAGAGCTCCTGTCTCGATCTAAAGACCGATCCACTGTGTTCAGAGATCGAAGACACATCATTTCGCCTCCTCCTGAGCAGGAGACTAAAGAGGAAATTAACTTCCTTTCTCTTTGTTTTGAAAACACTCAAACATTTCAAATTTAAATGTTCTGCATTATGTTCAAAAGCTGTGATTAAAGCTAAAGAAAACAAGGCTGATAATAATCTACATGTTCGACTGAGTGTCACCGATGTCATTGTTTGGCACGATATCTAATCCGTAACCAGCGGCACTTCAGGGAACTAGAAAGTAATTCAGTTACATGACTAAGGAGCAACCGACCTTACTTCACGATGGAAATCTGCCCGGATACAGATGTGCCTGCACAGCTGTGCATCACGATGGGAACTGGAAACTTCTGCTAGGTGATGAGAACATAATCCTTGAAAGACATTCTGGCTCTGATCCCTCGACAGCTCCTTACATGGCAACTTTATTCAGGTTTTAAAATATAATCTCAGCGAAGCGTTCATGCGATAATTAATACAAATAAAACTGTGTGTCCACTCAAGTCTTTAACGGACACTTCAGCCTGCGAATTAATGAAATTAAAACTAATGTACAGGGCAGCAGTGTGTTGAGGAGGAGAGTGTGTTAACGCAGGTTGTTGGATGAAAACACAATCACATTCTGCAGAGAAGAAGCTTTTACACCGTTTTACTTGGCAGAGACTTCAGGTGATAACTGAGCAGTAGAAAGATAAATATCCAATAAGTGAGCAAGCTGAAGGTTCTTGTCAACAGATTAAAGTGGCTGCGTGTTTAATTGGGAACCAGTAGAGATATTTGTCAAATAAAATGGGCTTGACATTTAAAAAACATTTATTTGTGCATAACTGGTTGAGGAATGTGCGATGTTTATTTTTCTCTCTTAATTAAGTTTGTTGCTGTAGAAAAAGCCTCGAGGCCAAAGAAGGTTTGTTGAGTAAAATACCAGAGTAAAGGAAACAAAGTCCTTTTTATGAAGTGGATCTTAAATGCAAATCAAACACACAAAGACAGCTGTGCTTGTGGCACAATACAAAAGAACATATGTTACTTCCAAGTCCTAAAAAACAGATCAAATCCAATCAGAATTCAGGAAATCTCAGTGGACGTCCCCCTTTTTATCAGAGAAACTGATCTTTGGCAAAATAATTGATGATGCAAACACAGGATGTAATTTAAATCAGCCTGCTGGAGATCGCAGATAAATCGGCATAATTGTTGTGTGGAAAAATTCTGAAGAATTAGTTCCTGATTGAAAGATTCACATCTCAAATGGGAATGAATCATTAAAGGAGTCGGCCCAAATTGTGGAAAACGAGGTGCTAACATCATCACTTAGGGCCTGAACAGACATACGTGAATGTTTTAGTGGATAAATGCTTTGTTCTCCTAATCTGTGCGAGTGAAGAGGCAAATAAAACATTTGCTTCTTTGGGAAAAGCTAAATTGAGCTGAACTTTGTTGAAGATTTACATCGGCGTGGAAGGGCCCTTGAAATAAATCAATGTCAACTCATCAAATGTCGTTCGTACACCACTTTATAGAGGACACATTTTAAATTATTTAAACGCCCGTCACAGCTAATTATTTATATTCACTATTCGATAAGCAGCACTTAACGTCAAGATTAAGTATTTGGTCGAGGCGTTTTTTAAATGTTCTGTTTACAACGTTCCAGTCCTCAAAGAAAAAACGACAAAACACCCAAGTTGAAAGAACGACTTCACATCCCAGGAGATTTGTGAAGAGCATGTGATTGCTCAGAGAATCCTTATCTCAGCTGTGAGACACTCTCTGGCTCCTCTCCCGTATGTAGATGAGAAATAACAAATGAAGAGATCGCATGGAAGACGTCTGTTGCATAAGCACTTTTTGCATGAAATCATATTTACTGGGCCGACATCAGTGGACCCTTAAAGCTCCGATTTGCAGCCTCTGTGTCTGAGAATACTAACGTGTGCTCGGCAGTGGAGTGTTTGATCAGGATTCATGTGATTGGTCAGACACACATTATAATACGCCGCCCCGGCTTTCCCCTCTGTCATGTTGCTCTGGTGATATTCCAGAGCCCATATTTGCAAGTCTTATATATTTGTAAATGTCACAGTGTCAAAATTAAGATATTTCCATATTTTCCTCTATTCCCAGAGTGCTTGAACTTCATTTCCAGCTCATGACTGCTCATATTTGTCCTCTCGCCTGTTTGCTAATCTCATTTCAGCGGCTCAGGGCTGCCGGAGGGAGAATCTGAGCATCGGCAGTAGAGCGAGAGAGCGACAGCTGACCACAGAGGCAGAGGCAGCGGTTACTGTGGCTAACCAGCTCCAACCGGTGCACATTGAGCCTCACACATGCAACCACTCACTCACCAGTACCTGCATCTCCACGGGGGAAATAACCATCAAATGCAACCGTGTGTGTGTGTGTGTGGCTGTGAGAGCAGGAGAGAGCGACCTGTGGCTGCTAGTGGCATTTAACAGGCAGATTCCCATTTCCAGTTTGCCCATCTGATTAAACAAAATAAGTTTCGAACAGAAGATTTAGTGCTTTAATATGTTTAAAGGTTAAGTGTGAGAAATAGATTAATCTGAAATGAGTTTCATATCGTGTTCGGCCGATGACAGATGCCAACTGAAGACTTGAAACGAGTTCCTGTACAAAGATGATTTGAATTCAACCCACCCATAAAATTCTATTACTCAGAGGGATATTACAAAGAATATTTCAGTTTTTAAAATTTCCTTCCCTGCCCATTAAACCTATCACGGTGCTCTGGATCTCTGACTACGCCTCTCTGGTGCTGACCTGCTGACAGCTTCAATTAAGCCGCTCATATCGCTGCTGGCACATTCCCGCTCGCCACGACACACACACACATACACACACACACACACACACACCAATCAAATAACAACTTTGACAACATGTGTGGAGAAGTGATGATTCGTACTCACAGCCCCGGTTGCCAGAGAGAACATCAACAGTCACCTGAGCGCCACCTGGTTTAATTCAAGGCTGCTGGGATGCAGGAGTAGAGATTCCTCCTCCACCAGGGGGACACGTCGGGGGGGGTCAAAGTAATACGCGCTTGCAGGGACACACGGTAACGCTGGCGTCACGCGAACCACACGCTGGGACACTGTTGACATGTTTAAGTGGCATAATTCAGCGGATTTGCTCAGTTCAGTGAGCTAACTCGATGATATCCCACTGAGCTGAGCAGAAACCGTTGCATGAGCAGATTCACCCTCACAAACAAGGAATAAAACCCTAACATGCAAAAGTTCTAACGGCTGATTCTCGTCTCCAGACTTCCTTTCTGTGAGGATGATCCCTTCTCCTTCCGGCTGGGTCGTGTTCTGTCAGTGTTCTGTCAGCTCGGCTCAGTAAACATTGGGCACGAAGGAGCAAATATCTTGCAGCTCTGCATGCAGTCACACGGGGTCAGAATATTAAGGTCACATTATGAGGGGATAAGAAGAGAAAACGGGAGAGAGGGAGACATGGTGAGAGAGGGATTAGCTGTACTTTCTTCCAGGGGCTTGTGAACCATATGTTCGGCCCTGGGACGCAATAAACAAGACGAGGGGCCCGGAGACACGGGGGGGACACTCACACATGGGGAGCAGGCCGTGAGCAGGGGTCAGGCATGTGGAGGACGTGTGCCAACGCTTGTGAACTGTCCAGCCGTTGACGCAAGGTGCCAAGCTGAGTTCAAAGCAACAAAATGCAACTGTTTTTACCCTAAAATGGAAGATTCAAAATGATGATGATTTCCTCTTTCATTCGCACTCCTCACCCTGAACTTCTGCACTTTCTCCAGAGGAGGTATGTGTCTGAGTGAGAGCCTCCTGAGGATATCCTCTGCCTGACCCGACGGATGTAAAGGCAGCAGAAACCGATGTGAGAGCCCAGCAGGGATCCTTCTAACAAGCAACAGTCGCAATAAATAAAAAAATAAACAAAATATCTCTGATCTCATCGCTTCCTGCGTCTGTGCAGGAAACTTCCTGTTTCGTTGTTTATGTGTGAAAAGCAAAATGCAGGTAAAGACCCAATTCTCCGGACTTTATCCGCATTAACTTGAGAGGGTAGGATCTCCTGTGAGAAGTGTGGAACTGACAACTGTCGGAATCAGGCTCCATTCAAGAGTAATCTCCAATCAGAAGTCTTCTATCCATCTCCTGATGATGACCTGTATTTTGGGGCCACGTCTCTGTGGATACGAAGCAACAAACCAGCGAGTGATGAGCAAAACATAGCAAAAGACAAACAGAGGCGTGAAGCTCGTCGAGAACCAACCTGGCACTTCATGGAAAAACCACCAGCATGTACACAGATTTCAGTTTTCAAAATTAACAGTATGCCGAGCACATCCGGAAGATTCAGAGGTAAAGTGAAAAAACAGAGAGTGAGCACTGAAGCAAAGGAACAATCCCCTGGGATCTGTGTAAAAGGAGAGAGAGAGGGAGAGAGAGAGAGAGAGAGAGAGAGAGAGAGAGAGAGAGAGAGAGAGAGAGAGAGGTGGATGATGGAGAAGGCAGCACGGAAGGGAGAGAGCGAGGGAGAGAGGAGGAGAGAGTTTGCCTCCAGCCTCGGCACAAAGGTTTGTGCTCTGCATCTCAATGGACATCCAGTCACCAATACTGATGAGCCGGGTTTGGATCTTATGGGTAAACAAGTGGTCGGTGCATCGGACGTCAATCCACGGTAACAATGAGGTGTTGAGGAATTCAAAGTCGGCAGAAAAAGGTTTCGTAAAAGCAAATGTGTAAAGACAAGAAGAATAAAAAGGAGTGACACCTCTGGAATGTAAAATGAATATAGTTGCACGGTGGAATGGAGGATGTTAAAAGACTCTTCATGAGTTTGTTTTTATGCAGGATTACACTAAAGGTAGAGGGCGGATTATTACAGAACTTGGTGGAAGGGGGGGAACGTGGTGAGGATCCGGATCAGGGACGGATCCAGGATAATTTTTTTGGCCTTGTTGGACGTTTGCACTCGACTCTCTTGTTAACGCGTGTTTCCAGATCTAAAACTTCTGGATCTCACATGATGAAAAGATCGAGTACAACCTGAAAATGATAACCCAAATTAATGTGTCACAAAAAATATACGTGATGCACCCTGAACGTTCAGAACCCGGACGTGGAGATTACATCAAGCCCAACAACACACTATTGCTATTGTGATGTTTTTGTATTCGACTGTTTCGGGAAGTATAATTATGTCTCTATTGCTTAACAGTGACTTTATTCGTAGTAAAAGCTCAGTGACGCTAACTAATTACCACCTTTAGGATCCTGCCTCGTCTCCGGCAGTGACACACGACTCAGGTCCTAAACACAACTCGCTCCTCATACTGAATTCAGGACGTCTACTCGACATCTCACAGGGAAACCTTATGGCTGCAGCTGCGTTTCTGTGCCACGTGATGCAAAACTGACATTCAGCTTAAGCTGCAACAGTATAGAACAGTTTGGAAATTAAGTACAAAGCATGAGAGGACAAATGTTCACTGTAAACTAACCAGTAAAAAGATTAGATAAACCATTTCTGGGATTGTTAACCTGAACACTGGTTCAAAAACGGCCGCGTAGAGCGCAACATGGCGGCGCCCGAATCTGGGGTCGAGACACATTATGCATTTTATATACATTCTATACTTTGTGCCAATCAAATCAATACTTGTCCAAAACTCCACCAATAAACAAAACGCTTATAATGTATGCAACAAATCATCTTGACAGTTCGATTTATTTGTGCTTGAGTTCAGATATTTCATGTGAACAGGGTTTTGGAAAACATAAGTTAAATAAAACAAATGTAAACTTTGATTCAGGATCATTTTTTTTTAATTGTAGAACAGAATATTACTGCAGTGACTTGTTCTTTGTTTCAGCCTGGAGCTTCTGCCCTTTAACATGGCCTGGTTGAAAGCAGCCGACCGCTTCTACCAGCATCAGAGGATTGGTTCCAGATTATGTCCACTCATTAAACTAATGCTCTTCATCTGTAAGCAGTGTAGAAATAAATGTGGTTGTGTTGTACAGTAGGAGTAAAAAAAGGAGTCCGCAGTGCAACCTGTTCTACAAAGACATATCTTCCTCAGTTATGAATCTTTCATGTGGAAGATAAATCTAACATGAACTGTCAGAAGGGCGGCCTTATTTCACCTGGGAGAGAAAGAACACGCCATATCTTTTAATGTGGGGTGTTTTCCCGCTTTTATACCTTTTATTCTATCAGACGTCATAAAAAGTGAGGAAATCTGCTGCTGCTTCACTGAATGTCTTTCTACCAGTGGAACCAGTAAACATGTTGAACCCACAGAGACAGAAAAGGCAGACATGGAATAAATGCAGCTCTTCTTCCGGATCTCTCCTACATCTTTTCTCTCTGCTAGAAAAATATGAATAATCCCCCGAACACCGGCAGTAACGATTTAAGCATCGCCTCTAATTAGTGTGTGTTTGTCTACCGCAGATGGTTGTGTATCCTCCGATGACACACTCCTGACCTCCGCTGGGATCCTGTCCCTTTAACTTGAGAGCTTATTAATTGTCTGCAATTATCCTTTGCGAGCGCGGCATCTGTCAGAAGCGTCTCGCCTGTTCCCCCCCCGCATGGAGAGAAGTGCCACAGCAGTAAAGCTTGACTGCAACATTCACCATTTATTGCACAGTTGGGCTCGTACAGTCCACTTTCTCCATCACAGGTATAAAACATGTCCACACGACAGCTCGCGTACAGGGAATGAACGAGGACAGCGTCTCATCTCGGTTCCAGAGATGATAGAAAAAAAAACGAAATAAGACATTTGTAAACTAGCTTTGTGATTTTAAGTGTGCTGTGTTGTAACGTCGGGGGAACGGAGCCTGGTTCCCTCGGTGCATTCGATATCTTTTAAAAGTTTAGTGCAAATTTGAAGAAACGGAAAGAAAACAAACTAACTGGGGAAATCATAAGGCAACAATTATAAATATATCAAAAATAATCATTAGAGAGCTATCTTCGTTACAAAACAGGTACAAAGGTTCTGTCCTGCACCAGTGAAAGGGACATGTTCTTCAGCTCCTCCGCCGACCTCACAGCTTTGTATCCCAGCTGGTGGAGCACTTTGTGACACACGGTCTGCGTGTACTCCACCATGTCGTACGACAGTTTCAAACGCCAGCTCTCCGCGTTCGCCGCCGAATCCCTCATCGTGCCGAACTTGTGTTTGGTGGAGGGCTCGTTGGTGCCCTGAGTGTTCGCCTGTATCCAGTCTCTCACGTTTTTATCCATCGACAGCCCCAGAAAGTCGTAGATCTCCTTCGTCTTGACCAACGGGCCTCTCGCCAAGTCCTCATAGCGAACCAACATGTACTTCCCTTTGAGCCAGTGGGGATGGCTGAGACCAGTGGAAACCGAGTTGAGAAAGTCTTCACAGAGGACAGTGAACGTGCTCATGTCCAGATTGTAGGGCCGTCTCCCCGTGGCCCTCCAGATCCGCCACAGACGATAGGCGTCCCTGAAGGTCTCAATCCGTGACGACAGGATTCCTCGGGGGTCTCTGACCAGTTGAATGACTTTGATGTTCAGCCGCGGGTCCTCCACCAAAGCTCGGAGATCTTCCACTTCTGGCACCCGCACAATTTTAAGAGCCACGTTGCGTTTCTCGCGGCAGGCCTCCGCTGCTAAGGTCATGTTCAGAGTAGGACACTTCTTAATGCAGTCCCCTTCCTCCACATTGACGTCCGCAGGGCCGAAGGCGTCACACACGGGTTGCTGGCACAACGCTCGGCTGACGCCGCGGCGGAACAGCTTATCCGTGGTGTGGTTGGCGGGCGCCGGTTTGATATAGCTCTCCAGGAAATGAAGATCGCAAACACATATGCTGCGCAGGAGGTCTCGACTGGCGCCCAGCATCAAGCGGCGCTCTGTGGCGAAGCGGCTGGTGGACAGGCGCGGCAGCAGCGTGTTCTGGACGTGGTAGAGAGGCTCAAACAGGTAGAACACGTCCTGGTGCTGGTTGATCAGCTGGCCCACGAAGGACGAGCCGCTGCGAGTGGTGGCCAGGATCAGGATGTGTGTTTTGTTACGCGAGGCATTGACGGACGAGTGGGGGAGTTCATCGCAGCCTCCGGCTCCCGCCCGCTCAGAGGGAGGCTCCGGGTCCTGGCCACAGTTCTGGGGGCTGGGCAGCGGGCAGAGCTGGAAAGGCATGGAGGTGAGGGTCCGGATGGCCGTGTACTGGATGGCGATGGTGGTCAGAGCCAGCAGAATCACTGCCTTCACGGAACAGTGCATGGCTGAAGCTCTTCATTTAGACACAGCGGTGGTTGACAGGTCCTCCCTGGGAGAAGAAAGAGACGGGTTCAGGTTTTCATTCTCAGAAATTAGTTTCACATACTGCCTCTAATGGGATGGTCCACAGAAAGATGAAAATTCACACACATCAGTTGTGTTGGATTTGGATACAACACTGCTCACCCCCTGAAACTCCAAAAGTGTTTTATGAACTCAAACACTTCACCCACTTCTCCATCTCCCTAGTGATGAGTAGATAATGAGTGCATTTTCATTTTTCTGTGAACTATCCCTTTAAATGACGATTGCTTATTAGACACTACAAACAGACACAGAAGGAAATCAAAACACAATTGTAATTGATCACATTATCTTCTCATAAGTCATCAGCAGTCTGATCGTAAGCACCATGCAGCCAATATGTAATTTACACATCCAGGGCCAAAGGTTGTGTTATCATACTCTGTGGTTGTCGAGGTTTGAATATTATTTTATAAGAAAAGAAGAAGAGCAGTTAGTTCTTAATGTACATGACTGAGGCCCATGAGACAGCACTGTGTGACTCAATCACTTCATCTCCTGCTTCTCCCTCAGTGCCACGGCCCTAATCTGGGAAAATTAAAATGCATAACAACAAGAGGTCACAAACAGTGAGGGAAGCACAGAACAGGCTGTATATGGAATCTAAAAATGCTTTAAACTGTGTTTTTACCAGATATTAAAACAAATCTGGTTGTAAATGCAACTTTAAGAGTTCAAAAGGAACAAAAAGTTACCACATAATGATTAATAGACACAAATACTCCACAAAGTCCACTATACTGCAGCACAGCCCATATTCCCTGTCACCCTCTCTCTGCTCCATCACGTCTGCATCTAATTCGAGGACCTCGCTCGGGCCTGATTGGTTTAATCTCAGCTCTGAGCCGTGTTTTCACTTGTTCAACTAAAAACTAAAAGTAGCCTCTACGCCTGCACAGGAAGGTAAAGAGTAGTTTGAAGCTTCGATAGCAAAATGTCACGTCAAGGATACACAACGATGCTGCAGGTCAAAGATGGATAACCACTGAGGAATTACATCTGAATGAGGATTTTTAAATACTGATAATTCTGCAGGATTAAACACAGAGGTTTGATGGTGTGTGTGTGTGTGTGATAAACCCTCATCCCTTCAGACGTGCATTAGACTTGTAAGGTCCACGAAAGAGACATTAAGTCAAAAACAATGTGGGGAATGACAAATGAGAATACATTTTTAAACGAACTAATTCCTGCAGAGGAGCTGGAGTGTGTCTGCAGAGCGTCTCCAGCATCTCGTGTGTGATGGAGGAGCTCAGTCTGTTGATGTGTTGTTTTTAATACTTGATACTCTGACACCAACATACAATCCTGACTTGTGTCTGTGGCAGCAACACAACAACCGACTCGATTCTCTCGCGCAGCATCACTGCTTTTTCATCCTCGTAGATTATTCTGACTGGAAACCGACTCGTGCTGCAGAGAGGGAACAGTGCGATGCAGGCGAACCCGAAACCAGTGCAGCGATAACACAACATGGAAACAAGCGGCAGCAGCAGCGCATCCCGCCCGGCTGCAAGTGGCCAGAAAACAGCACCGCATGAAATAAAGCTGCAGAATAAATCCCCTCTAGAGAAAACAATCAAAAATGACCTGAAACACAGAATCTGACTTGTTCCCGTTATACCTTGTTGGAAGTTGTAGAATCCTCATGACGCGCCGCTCCGTCTCTGAAACAAACCAAATCCAACCTGCTCCCAATTCTCCGAGAACAGGGAATAAAACGCAACGCACCGGTCCGAGCTGGGTTCGTTTCCCCGTGGTTCGGCCCCGGGAGCCGGGTGAAGTTGGCGCGGGATTGTTGCGGAGGATGCGGGAGAACCGGAGGAGGGAGCGGTCGGTGTTGATGCTCCGCAGCCGGGATGCGAGAGGCTGAGCCGGGGAACAGCGACGGGCAGCTTCCCCCCCCCTCGAATGATGCGCAGAGGCTACGAGTGTGTGAGGTACACAAGGAGCGACTGTCTGGACCTCCCCAGACCCCTCCCCCTATCCACCTGCCCCTCTCTCCTCTCTCTCTCTCCCCTCTCTCTCTCTCTCTCTCTCTCTCTCTCTCTCTCTCTCTCTCTTCTCTCTCTCTCTCTCTCTCTCTTTCTCTCTCTCCCCACACACACACACACACACACACACACACCCTCATCGGCATAATGCATTCCCCGAGCCCCTAAACTTAAAGGGATAGTTCACCCAAAAAATGTCTGGCGAAATGAGATATCTGTCTCTCTGATCCAATCTGAACCTTTCCAAGTTCAGGTTTCATGCCTGGAAAACGTGCTGTAGGAGCTAAATGAGCCAGGCTACAGGAAGGTGCATGGGCCAATAGTAAACACTGGTGATTAGAGAGATGCTCATAACTCACCCACGTTTAAACCATCAGGACAATAACTTAAACATAACATTAAATTAATATAAGTGTGCAATATCAATGAAAAGAGCAGAGGCTGTGAAAAACATATAATCAATCTTATTTAACCTTATTTTGAAGGAGCTACTGTGACGCTAGTAGAATTAAACATTAATGAAAATAATCAGTTTTCCCCCCAAATATTGAAGTAGGGATTTACGTGTTACAATATATTATATTATATAAAATCATCTATCATATACTACTATCATATAATTTTATTAGTTAATCATTATTAATATTAAAGATATATTCACACATATCCAGCATTGTTATCCCGGTTGCACAAGAAGCAGAAATGTGTAAAGCCTTATGGATAATTTTAACAACACCAGTGCAACATGTTTTTTCAAAGATTATAATATTTTGTGTGTAAAACCTTAATCCACAAAGAAACTCAAGATGACTGACACCTTCAGGTGGATTTATATATGAAATGTTTCTCTCTGAAATGTGGAGCAGAAGTGTAAAGTGACTTTAAAATGGACAACATTTGGATTTAGACTTTTACACGTTACTCTACAAATGACTGCTTGTTCTCTCTGATAACGTCACAGACTATCACCTGGATTACAAGTGCATACTGTTCCCTAGTAGAGCTTGAAGACAGCAGCTCGCTGCCCCAGCATGACTTTGAACCCTCTCTCCCTGAGCATGTTTACAGTCACGTTTATTTGCCCTCTCCTGGATGCTCTGTAAAGTTGAATTGTCTTAACCTTGCAGATGAAAGGCCCTTGGATGAGTTCATTGCAGAGCCGCAGGGGGGCCGGTGCAGCAGCAGCCATACAGCCCTGATTCCCCCCGGGCAGGGACGTCCATGGATCCAGCTTGTGGACGCCTCGTCGGGGGGGACACACTCCCACACTGCAGCGGTGCATCTGCTGTGGTGCGATAGTCTTTCACTGCATTATCACACAAGAGTATTCTTCTTGACCACGCTATAAAAGGATTTGTATTAGATTCATAAAATGCCAGGCCAAGTGTGTGTGTGTGTGTGTGTATTTGTGTGTGTAGTCGGCTTTGTTCTTCTCTCCATCCTCTTCATGTCAGTGTACACATGAAGACAGCTGGGATTCTGTTTCTTTATTCTCAATTCTCAACTCAAGGACTTCAAGGGGCTCGACTGTTCTTCTTCACAATAAAGAACAAACACACAGAATTTCAAAGGATGAGGAATCTGTATATAAAAAGTAGTTTTTTCTTACAAATATAAAGAAAGTATTTCAGAGTATATTCTTCTTCAACTTAAATTTACACACGTTAATCATTTACACTGTAAATCTCATTCAATCAAAAAAAAACAGTTTTGTTTGTTGTTTCACGTGCAGCAAAAGAAATCAAATGAGGAACATTAACAAGCGATTTTTATTAAAAGACATAACATGGAGGAACCATTCAAATGAAACAGTGAGCTGAGGTCTGTTGAGCTCCGTGTAAGTCGAAAAAAACAACCAACCATCAAAGTGTTGGGAATTCGAACACACAACTAAACTGAGGATATTACCCAATACCCATGATCCCCCTGCTTCCTGAATCAAACTCTGTTGAGTATTCTTCAAGTTTTAAAAGTTTGCTGCTGTTTATTGGAGATAAACATCTAAGTCCTCATACCTGATATACACGCGTCCCAACCCAGTGTCCAGACGGACAAATTTGTCTTTAAAACAGCATTTGGGTCATACTAGACCCAATGACCTCAGTGTGCATGCACTTCAGGGGTTCCAGAAGAGCTGGAGACCTTCTTCCTCCCCGCGGTGGAAGTCCAAACCACTGCACCACCGTGCCAAATCATTGTTGTCTCCATTCTCAACTTTTTCTCAACTCCATGTTCAACATTAAAAACATATGTAGTATATTCTGCTAATCAAACCCTTTAACATAGATAAAAAACAGAATCACATGTTTAAGCATGGGACCCTCATGATATGTATTTCTCGATTATTTCTCTCCCCTAGGGAATGATCACTGACCTGTTAATGGATGAGTATAGAACATGGGTTGTCGTCTTTAAGCGCGAGGCATGTCTTTATGAATATACCATTTCATTTTACATTATATGCTTAGACACATGCAATCATGTCCTGCTAAACCACAGGATTTGTGGTTTAGCAGGAGATGACTGCTTGTGTCTAATATATAATGTGCTAACCCTAATCCTGACCTGTAAGACTTCTGTGTAATAGACTTTCGCGGAGAATTCTTCCTTCAACATCTTCTTCACCTTCATCTCGGCTGCACAGAATACACGATACATACAATGAGGTCACAGACTGGAAGGGATGAGATAATGAGGTGTAATTCATTCTTAAAGCAGGGATCATCATTAGCTGATGTGCTGACGGTTTCTCATTACGGCCTCCGGGTGCTTGACTAATTGATAATGTTTGTTACTTTCACTCATTCTATCCAGCGTTGCCATGTGCTGTTTCACAGTTAATTCAAATTAGTGTTTTTTTTTGTGTGTGTGTGTGTGTGTGTGTGTTTGTGTGTTAATTGAGATTTCCAATTAAACTTCCACCAAATTACTAAATTAAATAGCTGTTTTGTGATTAGGACGCTGCAATTACTGTATGTTTTGGAAACCAGGACGAAATGTTCTAATTGCAGCGTGTGAGTGTGTGTAAGGAGTTTTTTTTCTCTTTTCTTAGTTTGCATCAACTAAAATTAAATCTCTAAGTGCCAACTGTGCAATTACATTAATATCCCAGAGAGCTAGGCTGAGGCCTGGTACATTATATTCACTCATGAGCAGAACAGTTTTTTTTTGGGCGACCGCTTGGTGAATAAAAGAGCTGCCCCCCCCCCATCTGCATCACCTACACTGATTATATATATATATATATAAGTGACCCTGAAAAAATCTCCCAATCTCATCAGTTGCTCCACAACGTCTCCAAATCCCAACGAGACGCTGGTTCCCCGAGGACGAGCTTCACAACATGGAGCCACCGAGCGTCGGCTGTCATTCTGCTGCTTGGGCTCCTTCAGTCCGAGATCTCCTTAATCAAACAGACAGCGTATATATATCCCATCTCTGCACACATCCATATGTATGGGCCTCCCCGGATTTGATTAACGACTTCATAGCCTTGGCAGAAAAATAACAAAATGACGTCGTACGCACACACACACACACACACACACACACACACACATACCAAACGCACACATTCGGACGTGAGTCACAGGAGGCACAATAAATTATATTTATGAGATATGATGGTTGTGTTAAGAAATATCGCTTGTTAATGTTTCTTATAAATAACTCTTTCTATTCAAAGCCAGATTTTTTTCTATTTAAAGTCGGGTCAGTTGCTTCAGTGATGATTTCCTATTAGTATGAATTAATAATTAATTAATCATTTATGGAGAAGGGCTGAGATTAAATAAATGTTTACTTCTTCTCACTCCTTGTCATTATCCCACTTGTTAACATAATTTTGCTTTTTGAAATAAAAAAAGAGAAAGAGCTTGATGTGATCAGGTGTGTATTTTTGTGCTTGTGTTTACTGTGTGTGTGTGTGTGTGTGTTGTTGTAAGATAAAGAGGGGAGTACAATATGTTCACAAATTGACTTTGTAAGAACTTGCTTCAGATTTAGGAGATCAAATTTATCAACACAAGTAAAACAGGTTTTATTTCATCACCCAGGGAGGTCGTGTTTTCATCCAGTAAAGTTCTTTTGTAGTTTTTTGTCAGTAGAATACAACACTATTGAAAAGATTTCCATAATACTTGGGAGGGTGGAGTTTTCGTAAAAAGAATTGTGGTATAGGGAGGGGGATGCATTTGTTTTGGAAGAGTACCAGTCCAGGAGAAGAACTACGAAATGAGATCTAGTATTTGATTGTATGTGACTATCGGATATGGAACCTTTCCTCTTCCTATTAACGGGAAAGTACTTCTACAGAATCACCATCCTGGACGTGGAACCATCTACTGAAACATTAACAAGAATCTATCGGACATCAGCGACCAGCCGACCCTGCAAATATACACACATTGACTAATTTAAGGGCATTAAAGGGTAAATAAGGTAATTTTAAAAGAGAGGAAGTTGATCTACCAGGAGAATGTTCAATCCAGCATCAAATGAGAGAATAGAATGAAAGTCAAAATGATGCTTCAACCTGTTTCCTCAACAAACATCCCGACTGGTTTTTAAAAGCAGAATCAGCGTTTGCCAAATAAACTTCATTACAGAATTCACAAATCCTTCCTGTTCTCATCACAGCTCACTTCCTGCGTTCAGATATCTACAGTCCCTCACTGCCAGGCATTTAAGCCGACCCTAAAGTTGGAATTACTGTAGTTAAGTCTCCATTAGCCTCAGTCCATCCTGCACCACCGCTGCTTCAGATACAGAACACCTCCTGTAACCAGCTGATTCACACCATAATAATGCTAATGCAATACAAACTCCGCTGCCAAAAGCAGATTAATGAGGTTTACAGTTGAGTCAGTCACATCTTTATCCTCATCCGGTGCCCTTAATCATCTGGTGCTCTGAGCACTGAGCGGCTGGCCGGCTGCTGGACTGCAGCTGTTTCACCGGATTGGCCGGTTCGATGGAGCAGGTGGAGCCGACGGTAAACTTGGCAAACAGGGAAAACCTTCAAAATAAACTTCAAGTACTGGCTTAGGCTCACAGTAATCTGGCGACAATACACAAACATACAAAACCAAAAGCATTAGAAACTGATTCAAAACACATGAACTAATACCTAATAAAGCTTTTTGAATATCAGCAGGAAGTGACTCGACTTGTGTGTAATGAGGCCGTCGGGTTAAGAGAGGATTTTCGTGATTGGCGTCATCAACTTGTCCCGCCCCTTCCTGCTGGTGCCTAGCAACAGGGCTGGAGTTGGACATGACGAGAAAGTTTGAATGCCGCTCGGTTTTCGTACCATCAGCTGTTCGGGGGATCATTGTTGATCACTGTTTTGTCACTTCCCGGCAACATTAACTCTTTGACTGATGGTTTGTCACTGAAGAGCAATGTATCCTGGGATAGGTCGAGCTAGGAAGGATCCACCGATTGGAGCCTGGCTTTCTAAGGAGTGGAAGGAGACATTTGAAGAAGACAAAGGATGCAGCCCCTGAATGGAGTCAGCTTCTATGTTCACTTCGGAGCGAGTAGGCAGCTTCCTACCTAACTATTAAATTATTAAATGATCAACAACAGTTTGTCCATTCAATGAGTGCAAACCTCACTATGACACGTCTGCTGCAAACCCACAACCTGTCACCTTTACATTTCTGTTTGTGTGCTTGATAAACAATAAAGATGATAACCAAGCTTTTTAGATGTTGTTAATTTAAACTTTACTCAGACTTTTCTCTCTGATTCAAATCTTTCTGCCAATTTAAGCGAATCCCCCCCCGGCTCCCTCCAGCTTCACACATTCATTTTGAGGAAGAAACAAACAAAACAAGAAACAAAGTTAATCAGTTTTGCTCCTATACAGACTTTCTTGGTCTGTTATCACCAGAGGCATCGGATAATATCAATTCATGTTTGAGAGCTTCTTCTAATTACCATTCATGGCCTCAGTTCACTAAAGTCACACAACAAGGAATCTCTAAGTAAGAAAATAAACATATTTACATTTTCTAACTGCAAATTATACTTTTTTTAATGGATGGTGACATTATGATTAATTATATTGGTAGACATGATGTTATCGTTCACTCTAGAGGCTGACTTCTTATACTGGGAGTAGGAAAAATGACAGGTGTGCATTTGTGTTTATCTATATATGAATGTCGTTATCTGACCCTTTTGACAAAGCAATGCAATTGAGGCTGGATATTTTACAGTTTAACCATAAGCTTTTCTATGAATACATTTAAATATAAAGAAAAGAGTCACAAATATAATTTAATTTTGCTGCATCGGTTGTGTGCATGTGTGTATGTAGTTACTTTTACACACACACATGCACACACACACGCAAGCAGTTTTGGACTCAACACCCTGTGCCATGGAAAGTTTCCAATCCTCAAACTTGGAATTACAACTTGTACAACTTTTCTGAAATCATTTTTTAAAAAGTGTTTGCATTTTCATCGCTGGCAGCTGGAGCGAGTTATCAGTGTGTCATGGAGGCACGGCCCCTCTATGAATGGTTCTGCTCCTCTGACTGGCGTGTAATGGGCTCGTGGGATGCCTCATTTATGTGTGACAGACATCCCCCCCCCAATGCTCGATTAAAGAACTGTGCCTTATCTGAAAGAACTAAAAGGGAATGAAAAGCCTCCCAGTTAAATCATTCTGTCCCTGCAGGGAACCGACCAAACCAGTATTTTTTATCTGCTACACTGACAGACTAGGAGATTATGTGTAATTATGGAGATAAGAGAAATTAAAGGACTCTGTTCTTATTGACCTGCCTGGTGCAGGGGACTGGACCTGGCAGCCGGTTGGCGAGCCGCAGATGTGCATTATCGTGAGAGATGCTTTCAATCGGCGATTTTTTTTATTCAGCTCAACTCTCAGCAAATTAAATGAGATCAGAGAAAAAGACAGTGTGGTCGGGAAAGCTGGGATGACATAAGATTTTTTCATGCAACAAATAAATCTGTCATCCGAGCAAATAAGGGTTTAAAACCCAAACAACAAAGACACATCTGGTTTTGTGATGTTCCCAATAAAGTGCAGCTAAAGAACTTGTATCTGCAATGAGGAACTTGTAGTGAACAGCAAACCTACAATAAGTACAGGCACCTCACAGTAGCATTGCAGGGAGAAGTAATTTATTATGCATACTTTGCTCCCAAATGTTCACAAACTGCAGTATTTCCCTCGCACAGGGAGCTCAGATGAAGTATCTGTATGCAGGATCCATATACACTGTGTATGTTACACGTCTGTTAAAACACATGCAAAGCCTATCGCTTTCAAAACAGTTGTCGACGGGGATGAAAACAATTGTTGGCAGGATCATCTCGTGCTATTGTCTGGGGCTGACCCAAATTTTGTGTTTGTTGCCATGGTAATCAATGCCAATCAATCCTCGGCTCGGAGAAAGGAAGCAGGGCAGCAGCGAGCTCTGTTCCAAACAGAACACTGCACATAACTGTAATCAGCAGGTTGATGGGATTGCTGCAGCTGCACAAGGAATTTAACAACCCACACTCTCTGGTTCTTTCTTCTTACTGAATCTCTGGAATCTCTCGGAAACTCTCGTCTTACTGTCGTATGTCGTCATCCGAAGGATTCAGTGCAGTGAGTTGATGGAAATCCTCGGACACTCCCTGAAAGCTTGAAAGAGCCAATTTTATCGCAATGCGCTGGTCAGATTGTCATGAAAGTGGTCTGGTTTCAGACTGTACCAGTTCAAGACAGGTCATTATGGCCCCTTAAAGTCCCCCGAGGAGTCCTTGTGTGTCTCGGTACAGAATCTGAAACAGACACTCATGGTCCAGGCTCATTCAAAAAAGAAACAGAAGTAGAATAGACCTGGAGGAGACTGGACATTAGAATGAGCTTCAGGTGAAAAAGCTTTGAAAGGAAAGCAGAAGCTTGATGAACACGTCAAAGAAATATAAATCCAAGAAAAGACATTTCATAATAACTGATTATTGAGTTTGACTAGTGACTCTGCCCGGAGGAACTGGTCCCCTGAATAAACCCATAAACACAGCATTAGTCTTGTAATGTTATTTCCATTTCTGCTTGAGTCTATTTTCTTTTATTCTCTTTCTCTTAGTGAGTCTGCTGTGACTTATTCAGCAAGCTTCTCTTACTCTGTAAAAAGGTCTGGTACACAAGACAAGGTCAGAGAGGGGTTAGCAAAGTGCACACCACTTATCTGTGTCTCTGGATGTGCATCATTATCATCAACAGTAACCATAGCAACCAAGGTTATCCCAAGGAGATAGGACAGACAGACCGAGCATTCTTCAAGTCCCTGTGATGTTCCTGGAGGCGGAACGTTAACTGTCGAGAGATGATACAACAGGGATTGTGTAAGACATGAGCTAATGTGTGTAGACTGAAGAGTTCACATGTTATTGAAAGGCATAGAACCAGGTCTCTATGCAGGTTGGAGGCAGGTATATTTATATATTTATACTGTAAAAGGCCTTTTTTCAAGGACAACTTCAGATTGTGTCTGTATTGCTAATTTCTTCTTTCCCTGAGCAACTTCACTCCGGATCCAGGAGATTGTGATTTTCTACCTCTTACTGGGTTTGAGAATGAGCAGGAGTCTACACAGAGGTCGGGTGAAGCTAAAGAAAAGCGATTTCTATCAGCGCCAGCCGGGGTTGAGGGCCACGATTCAGGTGTCCAATCGCTGCCAGACGTCTGGTGCTCCTTTGTGTTTCTTTGTGCTTAACCCCTCCAACAAAACAAAAAGGGGAAAGAAAAAGCTTTTTTATTGAAAAGCTGGGACCAGGAGGAAAAGAAAGGAGGTCGGGGAGGGGTTGAGAGGAAGGAGGGACTGTACAGAGACATAAACCCAAGACACAAACAGCTTTTCACCCAATCTTTGCCCGCAGCAAGTTCCCCCTTCACCCACAACCCTCTTTCTGTAAAGCTCCCAAATATCCAACCCGCCCCCATCCCCATTTGATGTCCTTAAATCCCTCCTCCCTCTGGGAAATCCATTCAGCGGCATATACGCGAGGATGTACAGGGGGATGAGGGGTATATAATTTACATGTGCAGGGAGCTCCCTTCCACAAGCTGCAGCCTATAGGGTCTTTATGTTTTCTTGTCCTCTTCATTCAGTGTCACTTTAACGCTGAAAAGAAATCCTCGGGCGGCTCTTCACATGAATAATCCATGTGTGTTTGGGCTGCGGCGGTGATAAGAGGAGGTTGTGTTTGAGTGTCGGCCCCACGAAGCCGTGGGATGGTGAAATAAAAGAAGGATTGTACGTCGGCTGTATCCACCAATGTATTTTGGCTTATGATAAAAAATACAGTTTTTCCTTTTTTATATAAACCATCAAGCACTTGCTTATTGAACTTTATAGTCAGCAGACTGGTGCACACAGCGTCCAAAATATAATAACTTTAATTTGTGTTGCACTTATCTAAACAAGGTTACAAAGGGCTTCACACAAAAGTTGACAACTTTCTGTGTCCAAAAGATATTCTGTTCAGTCCAATTTAAAAGTAAAATCATAACATAAGAGGGTCGAGACCTTAAGGAACCTTCAGTTGCCACAATGAGCAGCACTTTGGCAACTGGGGTTGAGAAACACTGCATCAGAACCAGAATCAGTGTGGGCGGCCATCTGCCTCGACCGGGTGGGACGAGTGGAAAAGAATGGGCAAGAGAGGAAGTGGGTTGTCTGTGTTAATAGATATGTATCTTCTGGGTTGGGCTGTGATCAGGTTGATATCCCAGCACGAGTCTCCAGTCCTCTGTAGATGTGACTCAATGCTTTACTTTAATAAACTACAATAAATATATACATAATGAGGACAATCAAATATCAGTGGTATGAATGGTAGCTTGTTATCACATGTTCGAAAATATAAATAAATATTAAAAGCTTCCTCCGTAGCAGAGACTTGAAGTTAGCCTTGATTAGAGGTCAGAACCTGGACATCAATAAACCAACATAGTGGCTAAACTAGCTACCGCTGCTGTGTATATACAGCTGGAGCTCCTGTTCAAGGTTTTAAATATGTTACTACACTGTAATAATTCTACTTAAACTTATTCATCTTGAGCATGTTAGCATTTTCTTCAAAGTCAGTGTCACTGAGGCTGCGAGACCAGTTTTTGTTCCTGGCCGCTCGGCTCAGTTCTGCGTTGAGCCGCTCGCCTCCTGCAGACAGAGAGACCGAAACACAAAGCTCGGATTTCACACATCACTGCTGCACAACAACGACGTCTACATTCCCAGAGACACAACAATGCTTGTTTAGCTGCTTTTTCCTCAGTTTGAATTTTGCATCGTATATAAAGAGTTCTAATAGATCAGTGATGCGTTGACTCCGTGCACACACACACACACACACACACACACACACACACAGCGGTGAGAGCAGCAAAGATCAAGTGTAGACAAGCATTAGTCGCTCACTTCTCCTCATTGAACTGAACAAGTCCCTAAAGAGTTCTGCACTCGAGTGGCACCTTGGGGCTGAATTCAACGTGTCGACCTGCTGCTGTGATTCCTACGGCTTCCTGTCTTTTTAAGTGAAGTTAGATATGAATACAAAACAGGATAAGAAATTAATAACATGCTGAATTAGTATTCACTTCCTGCTGCTGCCTGGTTGGTCATTATTTTGTCTGTCAGCTTGCGGTGAGGGGAAAAATAAAGCTTCCACATATAGGTGGCACTTTTCAAAACACACTGACTAAGTGGTTTACGACAAATCAATAAAATGGACAGATAATAAAATAAATAAACGGGCGTGATCGACACGGGGAAGGCTTTCTGGTAGAAGTGCTTTTTGAGATACATTTTATTGGAGCCGGGATATATCGGTTCACATTTGTTGAAGCTGTATTTGCTGACGTTACACAGCGATACACAACATTAACGAGTTATGGCTGCACACATAAACGTACGTATGCCTTCTAGGTGGTTAACAAATGGAAAGGAGAAGCGTTCAGGGCTTTCTTGAGTGTGATAAAACCCAGAAATTTGCTCTTTAAACAATCTTTAAAAACATGGACTGCAGGTTTTCTACATTGCAAATCCTCAGAGGCCTTACTTGGCATTTTCACGGCGGAGAAACACGCTCGGGTCACAATGAGCTCAGGGGCTGAAACGCAGCATCTGCCAGTTGTGTTGCTCTGCCCTGGGCCGACACAATCTTACCTGCGTTTCTGGTGGATAAACTGCAAAAAAAAACATAAACCAAGATAGCTAATTAACATAGCTGACTTGATCATGACACGCCCCGTCCTCCTGGCAGAGTTGCACTTGATCGTCAGCATAATGTCTCTTTTGCTTTGACAGGGGTAAACATCCTGCCTCAGCCTTTTTCCATGCAACTTTGGAATCTCTCCACTGCGCTCCCGAAGCTTCATCAACACCAACACCAACACACACACACACAGACACGCAAACACACACTGTCACTTTAATTTTCCACCTGCTCTCGGTTCCCGGCTCCTTGGCGCACACGGCTCTGTCCCTTCAGGGCTACTCTGCATCAAACATTCACAACTAGATGTTTTCTAAAGTGGCAACGACGAGAAAAGGAAACTACATCTGGTCTGAGGCTTCATGAAACTAGCGAGTGCGAGGTGAGGCAACACAACTGCACTGAAGCAACACAACTGTGGTTCCTCATGTCTCTAAGTACCTCGGGTGCTGTGTTAATGTTGCCGGTTGGATTTACGCACTTAACGTCTTTTATGTGCTGTTTATCCCTGAATAATCTCACAAATAAGCGACAGCGTGCCGCTTCGCTGAAACGCCACAAAGGCAAAGAAATGGAGGTAAAGAATCTGGAGCTGGATATAAGAGGAAACAACTAACAAATGCTGCGAACTGAACAAACGGAGAGACGGAGCATCTTTTATTCATATCAGCCGGAGTTGGCGTCACCTCTAATACGAAGGAGAAGACACAAACTTTTAAGACAGGATCTCACACGGAGGATGATATCCAGCAACAGATGAGATCAATACTTAATACTGTATCTGCTGCCGAGGCAGGATTACATTGTTTGTTTCATGAATCCTTCAGACAGCGGCTCAGGATGAAAGCATATTCCTCCTTTGAACCAATTTCTCCATAACAGCATGGAGGAAAAACAAAGAAACTTTCCCTCAGCATTGATCCGAAGACGCCGGCGTCTGAAACGCTGTCACACAAACACGTAGGTCTTTGTGTTGTCTGGTTTGTGTCTCGATGCTTTTCCTTAAAAACTCATCCCAGTCACGAGTGGGTTGATTCTCAGGGTCACATCTGTCGGGCTCTGTGTTGGTTCACTATCTTCTGGCTGCTTGCTCCCTTTCCCTGCATCCCCCCCGTCCTCTGTTGTAACTCATCAGTCACCAACACATTGATCCTCTTCTCAGCAGCAGCAGGAAAATAACACATTTTACCTTATTGCCTTTTTTCCCCTGCACATCGACAATGTGAGGGGATTGGATCTAGAGGGACTTGAGTAAAATTCACTCATGTTTAAGTGGCAGCTGTGCCAATCATTTCCCAAAGTGTGTGCATGCATACACACACTCAGTTCAGGTACAGTTGATTTGTTACTGGGTCTGAGTCTTTGGAGAGTTGGGCACAAACCCCAAACCCCAGGACATGTTGCCAGCTTGGTTTGCACAGGACCCGTGAAAGCTCATCAAACCCACATAGCAGAATTGTTTTGGCCCGCACAGTCGTCCAGCCCCCCCCACACAACGTGGAGTGATGGCACTTGGGCTGTCCGCTCCTGTTTGCCAGATCTGGGCCACAACCAAAGCTGGATTTGTTGTTGTGCTATTTGGGCCAAATTCACCATTTACCACACGGGTTTGGTTTTGACGTCCAGATCACAGCTTCCCCGAAGCGCCGCGTGTGTTTGCCAGTCAGCCACTTTGGGCTCAGTGTGTTGTCCAGTCCACAGGGCAGCCAGAAGCCAGGTCACAACAGAAGTGTCCCACCTTTAGAAAAGAAGCGACCCTGCATGTTCTCTCTGTAGCTCTATAGAGCTGTGACGAGATATTCAGTTGACGATTCTGGTTCATCTCTACAAGCCAGCGGCGTAGCAACAGGGTGGGGAAGCAGGCAATTGTTTTGCGTCCCAAGCTGAGAGGGGACCCCTGATAATGTCTGATCCACAGCAACAACATTAAGGTGAGGATCCCCTCTCTATGATCGTGCGTGTGCAGGAGATTGGGTGAAACTATGATCAGAAAGACTCCAATGACCCCAAAGTCCATTTAAACACTTCAGCTACAAGACACACTTCACAATACGCACCAATTTGATCCACTGTTAATATTTAATACAGATTAGTGCAGCTATAAAATACATTTTAAATGTTAAATCTCTAGTTTTAATATTCACTTCATTAGTCACTACAACATCCCATGAACCTCTCTTTCCTTTGTCATCACAGGACCTGGTTAAGGTTAAGACAGATAGTGTCTGGTTTAATACAAATAAAAACAGTTATACCAATTATTATTATCATTGCACTTTTACAACCTAAATTAAACAACAGCTGGGACTTCACAGGTTGTTAATGCTATGGTACTCAATGACATTTTCCAGTTGGGTTGAATATGAACGTGATATTGTTGAGACACTACAATATTTGTTTTAAAAGTTTAAAAATATAAAACCCATACGGATCATGAGGTGCTGAGGCTGGTGGTTCTGTGAGTGCAGGACTCGTCTCCTCTCGCCTCTCGGAAAAACTTAAATATGGTGCCAGCTGCTCACGGATGCCCTTTCCCTCTCTCCCTCTCTCCCCTCTCTCCCTCTCTCCCTCTCTCCCTCTCTCCCTCTCTCCATCTCTCCCTCTCTCCCTCTCTCCATCTCTTCCTCCTCCATCAGCAGCACATCTCTGAAGGCTGCGCTGTCAGATATGGACTCAGGGGTCACTGGAGGCTTCGGGGCATCTCCACTGCAGGAATATAGAGAGCCTTGAAAAAGAAAAAGAAAAAAGCAGCTGGCCACACAAATTCTCTCTGAGCCAACCTGTTGATAGCGATCTGGAGAATAAGGTCTCCTCTGCCTCTCTGGCTTTCAGTGATAAGGAAACAGGATATCATTTACTTTCCTCTCTTTTCTGTGTGGAATAGTTCTGTAGTCTCCTGCTTGTACAGGGGAATGTGGCAGCTCCTCTTAATCCTTCTCATAAATCGCCATCTCCCAGGTGACATTATTTTAATAGGAACAGACTCAGAGATGAGCTCAGATGAGGAGATATGACTGCTCCTGGAAGTGATGCCTGTTTGACAGAATGCACGGATTGGAATGAAACTCAACGGCTGATAAGTTGTTCCAGGTGACGGGTGGACTTAATGGCAAAGGGGACACATGGAACCTGAGGCTGGAGCAGTGGGAAGCCATCGCTCTTCACCAGAGCTACAAGTCCAATTCTGATTCAGGATCCCACCAGGCAGAAGAAGAAAATAAAAGGATGTAAAAACCATAAATTGTCAAAATGTTTTCTGCATGAAGAATTGAGACGCGATGCACGTGTAGATTAAAAGTCTCTGCGTTGTCAGCTTTATCAAATAAGAATGAAGATACACTTTTCATCCAGAATGTTTAATATTTTGAATAAGCTTTTTGCCTTCAGACGTGCACTGGAATATGAGTCAGTCGGTTATTGTCTGACAATGAATTAGCCTCCGGAGACCATGAGTCATATTTTGGGGGCTTCCAGTGTCGACTGCAGATATTCAGGCCAACACTCTTGTCGTCTCTTAACCATGAACTGTTTACAGTCCCGACTCGTTTCTTATATCACAAGACTTGAACGTTTCTCCTCCCAAAACACAAACATGGAACAATGGTGTTCTAGGTCCAGATGGCAATAGGGCAAATCTCCGACAGCTACTCATGTTACACTTTACCGCTCCTCCTGTTATTTATCTTCCTGTCGAGATCTTGGGCCGAATTGATTATGAGCTTGATCGGTCAAGCTTGTAGCCGGACCCTCAAACGTCATGAATATTGATGAAAAGGCCGAAGCAGATCCTGTTTGAAGGGGGTGGGGGGGGATGATTGTTATTGCAGCCTCAGTATGTTTCACTCAGTTTATAATGAGGAGCTGCTGAAATAAATGCAGGACACAGGACTCAACGCAGCTCTGGATTGACTCGTTTCCACTTCCTAATGCGTCAGGGGAAATCCCAGTAGATGCAGAATGGGCTGCATACATGTTACTTAATGAGCTTGTGTAATTAGGCTGCATGGATCACGTATAAGAGATTTTCTCCCCGACTTTTCCCATGACCTGCAGAAGGATTTAATTATGGTTTAGCTATTGGATTTAATTCAAACTCGCACATCTGCAATTACTAGCTTCACCATGTTTTCATTTCCCTCTTGTTTGTCTGTTTGCTTTGAAGGATTTTTGCATGTTTGAATTACCATGAAACTTGGGAGAAGGATGCATTTTGTGACAGGACAGCGATATTCTGACTATTGACCTTTTAATTAAAATTATTATATTACATTTTATCAGAATTATGATGTTTGCTAATGTAACATTCTATTTATATCCCAGTTTATGTGTTCCAGATCATAGCTCAACCCAAACCTGAAACAGTTTCATGTACAATGCTACAATGTGTTTTCTTTCTATCTCTTTTTGGTTTTCCATCTTGTTTCCATCCAGTTCATGCATCATAAACCAGAGAATTCTAGTGTTGTTATTAGATTTAGACTTATACATGTTCACATAATGTCACTAATACGCCACATGTCTTAATTTGATTATTGCTCCTCCTGAGTGTGACAATATCTTGATGAAAATAATTATTCATTAAGGTATTGTTGGACCATTCGAATTCAAGATTTGCAGTTGGTTGGTTCCTTGTTTTTCATCATGAGTCCGGGGGAAGATTGTGCCCACAACTCTCCTAGTGTGCTTGTTGTTGTGTTTCCGATCTGGGCAGGTGGACGTATCCCATCTCTGCCTGAAATTTACAAAAAGTGCAACCTGCAAAAAAATCCCTCATCATCCAAACGCACGAAACCCCAAAGCACTTCTCTGGAGAGGGCTCCTCAGCACCTGCGGGGGTATTTTGACACACGACTGTTGGATGAAGTGGCAGCTTGACGACGTTTAGCATCTCTGGTTGTCAATCAACCGCTGCTGCGAAGGGTTAATTGGACGAGACAGCTCCTTTCAAAGAAGTGTGTTCCTCTCGAGCCACGAAGACGCTTTTGAAAGACGGCGACCTTGTGAGCGGCAGCGAGTGATGACTGATGGACGGCCGGTGACAGGCCAGGCCCCTCGGGATCCTCACAGCTCAAGTCAAGTTGCAACTTGCTCAGAGATGGTGTGCGTGCCCTTGTTTTTTTGCACACAGCCCAGTGTGCCTCGTGGATGTTATTTGGCTTGTGTGTGTGTGTGTGTCTGTGTGTGTGTGTGTGCCTTTGTGTCTCTGCATGAGCGTCTAGCCTGCAGAGCGGGGAGGCTGATCAGGCCTTGAGAATATCCTCTGTGACAGCACATCAGGACCAGCCTCCCTCTCTTCTGACATCCCCCCCCCTCTCATTACTGCACTGCAACTCTTTGCGGTTCATTCATTGTGTTTTGTCCGTGTCGCTCGTCTGGAAGGAGAAGACGTGACGAGCCGGCGCTCCGAGGATTCCGAGGTTTCAGCACTGGGACAAAAATTCAGTGAAAACGCAAACGGAGAAAAGCTTCTCGGGTTTTGTTTTTGAAAAGTCTTGTTAGGAAATCTGTGACTGCTGAAGATCACTTTCATCCTGTGATGAAATTATTGCCTGAAGGTAGCAATACTTTCAAGGGTGCTAATTGTCCAAGAAGTACAGGGCTGAGACGTCAAGGATAACCCGAGCTGCAGTTTCATTATGAATTCATGACGCCCAAAGTGTATAATTGGCCCATTTGATAAGTTCTGTTCGAGTGTTTTAAAATCTCCTAAATGAAAATGAAGCAAATGAAAAGTGCTGTTAGTGTCTTAGAATCCTGAAGCGATAGAGAGACAGTAATTTGTGTTGTGTGTGTCCATAGATAAACCAACATATTCCCCTAAATTAAGTAGATCCAGGAAATGTCTGACCTCGTCTGTATCTGTCAAACCCCCGACCGGCGTTATCATCTTTATTTAGGTTTTACTTCAGGCAGCCATGTCCCTTAGAGATAAGCTTAATAAAGCCAATTTCTTTTTTTACATTAACAAGTTGAGGGAATTTTAATAGCTGCTTGGAGTAAGCTTTTTAATTACACAGGGAAATCATGGATCCTCGTACTGCAGTGTAGTGCAGTAGGAGGTCGTGTTTTGTTTGTTTGTCAGTGGGATCACTTAAAATCGACTAAACCGATTCCCATGACATCTCACTGACCCAGGCCTGACCCTGGAAGAACCAATTCAAGCTGGTGGGGGGGGATCCAGATAATATACAGATCCAGGTTCGGACCAATAACCATCATGATTGATTGTTTTTACTTTTACATTTGTTCTTTGTATTCTCATATTGTTTCATTTACTCATGTATGTTTACGAAACAAATAACCAGTTCAGGTTAATGAAATAATATCTTTATTTATGTACCTCCATCTTTTTTAAATAAAGTTAGAAAATGTGCCACAAATAACAATACACAAGTAAGAATACATCAAAAAGGACTCAACTAAAATAAATAAGAGAATAAACATGTTAAACGTGTTTTTGACTAAGCTTTGATTCGAGGGAAGCTGCTGACTCATCCTGACAGGAAGCTTTCATTTCAAAAGCCCCCCCCCCATGAAAATACAGAAAACACACTTTTAATCCACATATAAACAACCACACACCCTGAGAACTCCCTCACGGTGTCTTCATGTCAGATCACTCTGTTGTCCTGTTGAATGGAGCTCGACTGATCTGCCGATAATGATAATCACAAACATCTCATTGTGTTGAAGTGTATTGAGATTGAGTTTCCAGTTTTCATAGAGATAAACTGCAGATTAAAGAGAAAGAGAAAAAAGAGCCACTAATGAAAAATGTCAGTCAACTGTGGGGTTAAACAACACAACGTGTCCGTGATGACATTTATAAACAGGTCCTGTCACAATAAAGACTGAAGCCTGAGCAGATGAACCTTCACCGCTGCTGGAGAACGACTTTCAGCTGACACACGCATTACTTTCTGCACACTTGCATTAAAGCAGAAAGGGGAAGCGCACTGTTTAGTGTATTTTGTATGAAAATCTTTATGAAATGTTAATCTGCAGGAGTTCAAATTACAGCTCTTGCATTCCCCGACAGAGCTGCTAGCGGCTCAGGTTATTTGGGAATACCTCTCCGATAACGCCTGGGCTCCGTGTCCCTTGAATTAAAATAGTTTTCCCTTTAATCATGAGCAGCAATTAAAGCGGCAGAGTTCCCCCTCTTTATTATTTCTAAGTGAGAGCATCGCACCGCCGGGCTGTACGGTGGTGCGCCGCTCACTCAGGTCCCCCCGCGGCGATGTCGGCTCCCCTTTATGAATAGCTTAACAGCCACTGTAGATCACAGTGAAACCAATTACTGAGGTGAGTCAAAAGGAGCTGAGATCGAGCCTGTAGCTGCTGCTTCGGCCCAGATACTCGGATCAGAGGCGTTTCTGACGCTCCTGATTAAAGGAACAACATATTCCCGAGATGCTTTGATCACAGCGAGTGATCTTGTTGTTTCTCACCACGGCGTGCTCGTGGTGATGACTGGTTATTCAGGACCGTAAACCACTTCAGCCCCTGACAGCTTTGTAATGGCGGACGTAAAACATTTAGAAGTCCCACCCTAAAGTTTGACAACTTGGTTTTGTTTCTCTCGTAAATCACCGTGGTAACGTCGGCTGCAGAAGCTGCTCGGTTACGCACTGAGCCGGAGCCTCGGACGATAAGAAGGTTCAGTGGACGTTTCATCAGATAGAACCGGTCGCCTTTTAAAGTGGAGCAGAAAAGTGCTGCAGATGTTTTGTGAAGTTAAAGGTTGTGGTTCACATTATTATGTCCACCAAGGAGGTTATGGTTTTAATCAGCGTTTTGTTTGCTAGTAAGCAAAATAACACAAAAACTAATCAAGCAATTTCCATTAAATGTTGAGGAGGGGCGGGGCATAACTCAAAGGAAGAACCCATAATTTAACTGACGGGACAGGGACCAAACTAAAAAGTACAAATAACATACATATTAGGTTTTTAATCACATTGATGCGTCCAAGTTGTCATTTTGTTTGGTTATGTTTGTTTCATTTAGTTATTTGAAGCTATAAAAATCAGGGTGAAACTAGATGATTGACAGCTGAGACTCCAAATGACGTTACCAGCACAAGATGGCCGCCCCCGTATCCCTTCTCTTTTGCACAGTGCAGATTTTATGCCTCAGACATGTTGAAGCTTTTTATGCAACACATGACAAACCTGCATCCTGGGTATTATAGATATGGATTGTATTGATTCACCCAGACTCTAATGTTCTGGTCAGTGCGTGGAACAGGGGGATTCTACCTCTTATTGGAGGAAGAGCCCGGGTGGAACTGATAACACTAATGATGGCTGTGCTCCAGTGCGTCTCCCAGGGGGCCGAGGGCTGCAAGTCATCATGTATAATGATCCCAGGGTCTGGGAGGGGGGACACAAATAAGTTAAATGGACACAAGCAAATTTAATTACACATGAAATCATGCTTGACTGTGTGTGTTTGTGTTACTCAGTTCTGCAGTGACCGGGGACGGCAGGGCGGTGTACCAGTCCTCCCACCTCATCACCAGATGACTCTCACTGCACACTGGTTTACAGCATGTGCTTTTTGTTGAGAGCATAAACACCTTAGGTTTGGTTTGAACACACTTTCTTTGGCCTGTTTCTGTGTGGTAGGATGCACTTGTGGGCGAGGAACACAGTGTGGGCGGCTTCAGTGAGACAGGTGCACTCCCAGTACATTCCACAGCGCCTGTGTTAAATAAAGGGTGATACAGAGACTGGTCTCTTTCCTCCCAGCCAGACCCTTTCAAGAGCTGAGGCTTGTGAAGAGAGAACCACTTCCTTTTGTCCTCAGTCTTTATCCCATCCCCTGCACTGAAGACACCACGAGTAATTCTCTAGGTAAATGTAGGACGATGCATAAATGTGTCTAATCCACTGGGATCACACATGATTTCTGTTCTGCTCAGATGCAACACATCTAAAACCACAGAGATTGTGAAGCACGATTTCCTTTCTTTCTCGAACTATAGCTTTTTGACGTAAAGCTTAATGGTTCTTTCAGACCATCTTGGATTTGTGATGGATCAGCTCTTCCCCAGCTTTAGCCTCAGCACATCCCATGACGCCTTTCAGCACTGATAAGGAGCAGTGTGGTGCCTGTTAGCAGGAGCACAGGGTTGGACATTATGAAACAGGAAACTCTACACATTCCTTAACAACTGGAAATGCAGAGCGCCTGATACCTCGACCCAAGATGCAACCACACTCCCCTAAATATCAAGATCCGTGAGAAACTGAGAAAAATATCACATGATGTTAAGAAAAGGGACCAAAAAAATGTCCTCAACCTGCATCTTTGTCTGGATCCACTCTAAAATCACATGAATTATTCCCTGGGAAATCTATAAATATGTCAAAAATGCCAAATCTCACAAATAATTCAATGGGCTCTTTCTTGTTCCAAGTCCTTCTAGTTTCGAGGACAGCTACTGAGTCGTTTTTTTTTGTGTAACCCAGCAAACAATCAATGATATCTAACCCAAATCATAACCTGTTGGCATCATCAATAAGTTCTCACTGATCCGTTCAGACCTGGTAACAACATCCCTTCTGACTGATCCAATCACAATACAAGAATAGATTGAGGTCTGGGAAACAAAGAATAATTCTTTTGCATTTATAAATCAAGCTAATTGATTATTTAATTAACAAAAACTAAAATGGTTTTATACAACGAGCAGATAATTTTTTCTGTGTCTGCCTCTCACAAAGTTTAAGCTTTAAATATGTTTTCTCCACTTTGCTCATGAATTCAATTTGCTGTACAACGGCTCAACAAATTTAATTCAGAATCTGAAAGCTAGAAACACCAGGTTCAGCTGCTCCTCTTCTTCTTCTTCTGCACTTTGTCCTGAATCAGGGCCGATCAAGTGACGTGGGGAGAGGTGGACTGTGATCAGGCTGACGGGCGTCTGCTCTCATCTCAAATGTTTCCTCACTCGCTCCATGTTGAAGCAGCTCTGTTGTTCTTCAAGTGCTTGAGTTTTGTTTTGATTTATTTGTAGTGTTTATGTCCTCATTTCAACATATGAGGCACCGGTGAGAATACAAAGCTGCTTCAGATCAGACTGGAATTTATTATACGTGGGATTAATTCCTTGTTTCTGTCATTGTTTTCATTGAAACAAGTTTTACTCGATTTTGTTTGGATGAGGCCTTTTAAACCAAATCAAATAATGAAGCCTTAAAATGTTAGATTAAATCTCATGAATAATAAATATGCTGGAAAAATAAGCTACATAAACCAGGTTCCTTAAGAGCTTTTTAAAACCCGGTGTAAGTAGAAGCGGGGGGGGGGAAGTAACGGTTTAGGAAGTGAAGGATTTTCAGAACAAAAAGGGAAAGTATCTCAGAGAAACCACCGCTGGGTATCCTCAACAGAGGAAAGGTACTGAGTAGTTTAGGATTAATCTACATTCATTAATGTTTAATTATAAAACTTCAATCTAATAGCGTTACTAGTAAAAAGTGTTTCATTGCATTGGCCTTTGAGAAAATGGGTTTCCGAGCAGCCGACTTCCTGCTGGGGTTTCAAAAGTCTGACAAATCTAAACACAAATCTAAACACACAAAACAATTAAAACACGAGCTGATGTAATCAGATTGCTGTTGTCACACAGCGGAGGACACGTGTGTATCGGTCCACTGTTCATTATCCTGTCGTCCTCCCCTGAACACGACGATCAGGGAATCTCTGCAGCGACAGACGAGACTTTTCACCTGAGCTGCTGCAGATCTCGATTGTTTCCTTCTCACTGCGTCTTCACTGGACTGACTCACCTGATCCCACCTCTGCTGTTTCATAACCTCTGGATGTGCTGCACAGCGGAAAGTGGGAAATGGATTGAGATAAATATATTTATAACATCCACGGAACTATCAAACTGATTTGCATAAAACTAGTGGGAAGGATGGGACGGAGGCCAAGAGAGATCCTGCTGGGATTTGAACAAAGGGGCAAATCCAGGATTTTTTAAATTGTTTAACATCTGCAATCATTCATGGAATTTAATGATAAACAAACCCTGATAACTTTGAATGTGGGCTGGTCCAAATAATAAGTGGGATCCAGCAGATGTAGACTTCTGGACCGAGGGGACGATTGTTATACGTTTTCATCAGACCCTCTTTTGTGTGTTTTTCAGCAGGATTCCACTAAAATTATTAAACCCGATGGAAGGACGCAGTGCAGGTCTGGAAAGAGCCCATTACATTCTGGTGCAGATCAAGGAATTAGTTTTACTTCTGCAGGGAATAATTGTTTGATCTCCGTGATATTTATCCAAATAAAACCAGATCTAGTGAATTGGATTGTTTCATAAAGGTCACAATGGAGTTATATACATGCTGCTTATACATGTGTTTAAATATCAGTTTCCTTTACATTACTGCTAAGTAAATGTGTAAATTAAGAACCTTAAAAGTCAGAAATGAGGGCGGTATCATCTGCCATCAAATTCTGTTGTGTTATATTAGCACAATAATGTTTATTTATGCAGCGCTTTTCAAAACAAAGTGCTTAGCATGATCAAACAAAGATTAAGACATTTCAGGTCTAAGACAAATAAATTCAGGCAAATATAGAGGTACTACAGAACAACTCAGTCTTATGGTATAGACGACCTTGTAAATCTGAATTTCAAAGTCAAAGTCAAACCTGTGTCCATCGCCGGGCGAGGGCGACATCACAAATAGCTTTTCAAAAAGTTGGTGAGCAAGTCTGATTTAACTGTGAGTGAAATATGCTGCAAATAGTTTTTCAGTCAAACGCCTCAATTCCACAAGGATTTCAAACTTTAAAGCTTCCAATTAAGATTAGTTTAACGGAAGAGAGTGAAAAAATGGCATGAAGACAATAGCAGGAGAAATCGATTTTGTTTATAAACAGTGGGTGTCGGCAATGTTACATCTGTCACCCGTCGCAGTTTCAATCTCCTTTTCTCCTTTGTCTTTTGCCGTCTCTGCTATTTTAAGCATCATCTCACCACAGTGAACACAGGTTTTTAAAAACCAGAATCAATCCACGGGGATTCAAACAGGCACAGAGAGGTAATAGCTGTGGATTAAGAGGGACTCAGAGGAGATTTGAGTTGGTATTGAGTTGCATTGCTGGTCCCAAGAAGCAATTTTTGACAGGTGCTCCAGAGGAGGAATACGGTGATGGGAATGAAAACACACTGATATTGAATTTTCATGAGGACCTTCAGAGCAGTGCAATTACTGCGCCTGTTTTCACTGTGGCACGAGGCACTGGGAATAGTTTCAGTCAGCACAGGGAGAAGGTTCAGTTGATCCTGTAATAAAATAACGTGAGGTAATAACTCTTTATGCTGTCCACCAGCTTTTCACATTGAAATGATGACTGATGGCTTTTATGGCAGTCAAAACATATATATATAATTAAATATATATATATATATATATAGAAAGTAAGACGAAAGGAGACAAATCCAGGATATTAGTATTTACACTTTTAACAATGGGAGATGGGGCGATTTTCACTGATTTCCCAGGGAAGAATTCATGGATTGTGATAAAAAAATATATATTTGGACTTGTATCTATGAGAGTGTGGACTTGGTGGTGGTAGTGTTGTGGAAAACCTTTGAAAAAACCTCTGATTCTCTATCTGATATCGTGTCTGATAAACATCTTGAGACACAGGGAGAGTGTCTCTCCGAGGGAAATGAGCTCATCCAGCTAAAGACGTTACAGTTGATTATGTGCTGCACTAAGGGAACACCCACCACACAGGTCACGCCCATACTGAACAGATTTCTAAAGGGCTCCACAAAACATAATCATGTGTTGCACATTTGTTTCATGTCTCTCCCCCTCCGAGCTCTGGAGCCTTCACACCTCCTGATCACTTCACCTGCTCACAACCATCGAATCATCTTCATCTGGTCTCCACAGCAAAGTTAAACCTCCAAATACTCAAGGTGTCGTTTTGAAGACGAGACTCCACACAAAGATTTGATTCATAATGAATCTAATGAATGATAATCGTCCTTCACTTCAAATACAATCATCAAGGACAAAGAAATGTATTTTACGTTACAAAACTGTTCTTCGAGATTTGAAATACACATAAAAAAATCCACTTGACTCAAAATAATAAAAAGTTTCTTTTTGTTTAAATAAAAAACACTTTCTGAGACTGAGACTAACTTTCTGCTCTACCTGTTCATTCTCCTGGACTTTATTGATATTGGCTTTTTCTTGATTAATCAAACTCAAGAACAAACAATAAGCAGTAAACTGTGAAGATTCCTTAAAACGCTGCAAGGTTCCAAGGGATATATATTTGTGGGGCTGCAAAGAAATGTAACTGATATCTTTGGCCCTGTGTTAGAGTCACAGTGTGTATGATTAATTCATGGGCAGAAAATGGACAGAAATGGAAAATTTGTGTTTCACATTCAATATGTATATATGCTCTCCCTCCGGCCGGAGTCTAATCCTGTGGTGCAGGTGCTCTACATGCATGCATCAGAGACGTCCACATTAAATTTGCATCACTTTCAGTTCATACATTTGAATTTGGTTTGCCCTCTCTGCAGATGTAGAGGAGCTTTGATCGGTTCGGTTCACCGACTGGCACTGACTGGTCCTCACTGGTCCTTACTGGTCCTTACTGGTCCTCTGAGCGGCCGAGACACGGACACATCCTGCTACTGTCATGGGAATAAATAGGTGACTGCTGTTTAATTTTACATTTATTCATCAGGTTCCTGACCCACAAGTTCTTACTACTAAGTGTAAAATAAACATTTAAGTTTTATGGGATCTCAGGTCTTTGCTTTGACACTGGAAACGGTGAAAGTCCACGTTATATATATAAAGTTTCCTTGCATTGGTATTTAAATAGTCTTATTCACTGTTTCCTACATATACATTCAAACTAAACTAAAAATAACATCTTGCTGTGATCAACCTGCATCTGTACGATCTCAAACCCAGTCTATAACATTGTGCCGTATGTTTATGCACTGAAAACAAAAGCATAAACATATATATTTTTTCCTTTTCAATTCCCCCTGAGCTCCAGAGAGATAAGACATAAAGAATCAGGGGGAAGATCTTATCATATCAAATGTTAGGGGAGAGATTACACAGCACAGACTGCTTAGAGAAGCAAAAACAGATTACGATTTTCTGCCACCACCTCTATCTTTATCTTCTCGCCATAATGGACACGCTCGCCATCTTTTGTGTGGCTGTCATTAATCCAGCTGAATTGTGATGAAATTGGGTCACAGCGAGCCGGTCGGACAAAGGCTCAGGAATAGAAGCTGTTGAGGAGCATTGATGACGTCCGGATCAGATGATGCACATGTTTCTCTTCTGCTGTGGATGATTATAAAGGACTTGTTAAATTAACTAGATCGTGTCGGGCTGCACAAAGGACGTCGCACACATTGTCACCACCTGGAAAAATTAAATCCTTGAGTTGGTTTTCATTTGTGCAAGGAGACAATTTCACACATCAATCCTTAAACCACAAATGAACATAATAATAACAATAGTGATAGTGATAATTCAGAGAAATAGCTGATTTAAGGTCCCTCAATAAAAAGACAACACGCAGTCAATTACAATATCAAGAGGATTTGATATTGCTTTTATCGGGGGCCCTTTTTAAGTTTGGAGGCCTCGATCCTTTAGATCCTTTAGGAGCCTGCATTTGAAAGATGATTGCATCATAGTGTCACGACTAAGTGGTCTTATTACGACCTTCCATCCCTGAAAAAAGAAAGCTCCAATGAGTGGATCCCTCTTGGCCCAGCCTTTACCCAGGGTCCATCGCTGTACAGGGACCATAACCTCTCTTAAGGATTCTCATTTCCAATTTGGTTTGAGCCCTATTGGTCTACGCAGCTCAGGATTGAGGTGGTTCTTCGTGGGAAACTCATTGAATGTTTACTGGAATTAAAACGTTTTTCTAACCGTAGCCAACCTCCGTTACTTCGTGTGGAATACACGGATGCAGCCAAAAGTGTCATTCTGCACCGATATCAGGAGATACAACCTCGTCTTTATCCTTTCTGTTGAGTTGCATCGGTCGGTAAATCCATCCATTATCTACACTGTTTATCCTTTGAGGGGTCGCAGGGGGAGGGGGCTGGAACCAAACCCAGCTGAGAGGGAATCAAAGGGCGGACATATAGACCAACAGACAAATAACCAACCATACTTGTCTCATATGAACCTAACCTGCATGTCTTTGGACTGTGGGAGGAAGCAGAGAACGGAGAACATGCAAACTCCTGGATGATAAATGATGAATGTTTCGTTTTAGAAGTTTGTGCTTCGATCCCCGAACTCTGAGCTCTGACATCGACATTTCAAAGTTCTTCTAGCTCGAGACTCTAAACCTTACACGGCTCCAAATGAACGTATATGAGAAATAAACAACAACGCCTGTCAGGTGTCGGCAGCCTTTGAAATATGATGGAGGAAAGAAATAACCAGTAGACGTGTGGGACATGATGTTGAGGTTTCTGCTGTTACGAGAGGATTAAAAACCTTTTTTTAAAGTGAGACATTAACAGAGCCGTGTTAACTTCACCCTGAAGGCTGCAGAGAAAAGTTTCTAATTAGAAATATTTGGAGTAAACAGGAGCTCAGCAGCAGCGCACTGCAGGAAACAACATGCACACAAAGGATTATGTAACATTAAGAGTGAGTGTGTCTCAGATAACACGGCTGCCTCTCTCCCAAACATGGCTTAAAGTCTTAGTATCATTTTTGATATGTGGCTTATGCCCTGCATGGAAAACAACACAATGTTTAAATGTGTGCGCGTGTGTTTTTTGTGTACTTGTGTGTGTGGGTGTGTGTCTTTCTGGTTGGATGATAAAGTTGAAGATTGAGTAAGAAGAGAAATTTTAATACGGAACGAGGGACGTGTGAGAATGAAAGAAAAAAAAGCTAAGATATCATTTTAAAAGAATGAAGAGAGATGATTATTTAATTCCCTCTGTACATTGGATGCAAACACTTCACACCTTGCAGAAAATGTACTCTTCTCTCTCTCCTCTCTCCAAGGTGAGAAGGAGCAGCTCTAGGAGAAGGTGGAGAAAAGCCTCCCAGGCATGTTTGATGTGCTGGATTTCAATGAAGCTTCTGCCGGGCGCCCAGTCACCGAGCAGCCTGACTGCTGCAGCTGCCTGAACTGACAGGAGACGCCTGCAGCCTGGATGCAGCCGCCTGACTCAGTGAGCTGGCCTACTTTAAACCTTTTGACAGTCGTGGCTGTGGCCCGGCATCAGGTGAAGAGAAGATCTGATGTGCAGCTAATGCACGAAATAAATTATTGTATAACATCACTATCAAGGCGGTGAAGGATAAAAGCTGTGGTGATTTAACTGGGCTCATACAAAAAGGTCAGAATGCTGTTCCACTGAGTCAGATGGCTGAGATGGATATAACCATTCATGCTGGCCAATGGAAAGTCTGCTATTTAACCTGAGGAAGCTGGAGTACCTGCCACCGTGCTCAGTCCTCTCCTGTACTCCCTGTTCACGCATGACTGCGTGGCCACCCACAGCTCCAACACCATCATTAAGTTTGCTGATGACACCACTGTCATAGGCCTGATCACCGGCGACGATGAGAAGGCCTACAGAGAGGAGGTCAGAGCCCTGTCATCTTGGTGCCAGGACAACAACCTCCATCTCAACGTCAGCAAAACTAAGGAGCTGATCGTGGACTTCAGGAAGAGTCAAGGAGTTGAACACGCCCCCCTTTCCATCAACGGGACCACGGTGGAGCGAGTCAGCAACTTCAAGTTCCTCGGGGTCAACATCACTGACGACCTCACCTGGACCCATCACACAGACTCCATCAGGAAGACTGCCAGGCAGCGGCTCTTTTTCCTCCGCAGGCTCCGGGGGCTCAACATGGACTCCAGGATCCTCTGCAACTTCTACAGGTGCACCATAGAGAGCATCCTGACTGGCTGCATCACCTCCTGGTATGGCAGCTGCACCGCCCTGAGCCGTAAAGGCTCTACAGAGGGTGGTGAAGTCTGCCCAACACATCACCAGGACGGCGCTACCATCCATGGAGGACCTCTACATCCAGCGGTGCAGGAAGAAGAGCAGCCGGATTATCAAAGACCCCTTTCACCCCAGCAAAAAACATTTTTGCCTGCTGCCGTCTGGCCGACGGTACCGACAGCATTCGGGCCCGCACCACCAGGCTCAGAGACAGTTTCTTCCCCCAGGCCATAAGACTTTTAAACTCCTCTTAACTGCAATAACTACACTTAACCCGCACTGTGACATCATTGCAAATTTGCACCATTACACAAACTGCACTTTTGTTGCTTTATTTCTCTTCAGTTGTTTTTTAAATATATTTAGATATATATTCCTTATTCTCTTTTTATATTTTGATATTCAATTTTATTCTATTTTATACTATTTCTATTTTATTTGTTAGGTTGTATTACTTACTACGCATTGTTAAAAGAGAGCCTGTGACTCAAGCTTTTCATTGCCAGCGACTGCTTAATGCTATTGTTGTGTATTTGACAATAAAAAATCTTGAATCTTGAATCTTGAATCTGTGTTACGGTTTATCTGTTGGGTTTTCACACCTGAAAGTCCAGATCAAGCTTCACGTCTTTTCTACATTCTGAACATTTGATCCGATTAGTTTTGGTTTCACGTTTCAATCACCGACCTTCACTTGACTTTGTTATAGATTAGTTTGCATACGCCTGACATCAGCGTTTAGTAAAAACCACGGTTTAGTTTGATCTGGAATGAGACCACCTCTATTGATCCGGACCAGGAATATACACCTGCTATGTCTGAAAAGTCCATCCCAAAGCAAACTGTGTAGAAGTGACAACGGCCTTAATTAGCTTCTCTTCTTCTTTTTAAAATGGGACCATAAGTGAAGGTTAATGCCATGTAACCCCGTCCAGATGTGCAAGTCAGCTGCTGGTCATTCACAGTGAGAAGGTTTTTAATAAGGTTGGAAAAAAGCTGGTCCAGAGTCAGGGCCAAAGGCCAATTAGTGGTAACATCAGTGAAAACGTGGGCAATTATCTTTGAGACCGACACTGATGCTGACACAAAGCTTTTAATGGAGTCATAAAATCACAACTGTTCTAAGAAGGAATTGTTAAAAGCCGGATCCCTTTTAATTCCGTCATATAAACTGAAGCACAAATGGAGATAATGTCTCTATCTTTACATTTTATTATATTTCCGTCCGCCTGCTGCTGAGCTGGTTACGTCCCAGTGTCGTGTGTTTCCTTTTGACGCTAATGACCCGTGTTTGCTGTGACCCTCGTGAAGAGAGAACAGAAGAGGTCACGGAGGAGCAGGGACCTCAAGACACAAAACAAATCAGGCTCTTTTGTGAACAGACGCCATTAAATTCTCACATGGTGCAATTAAGCTATTATACTGCTTCTGCCTTTTCCGTTGCCTTTCTCATAAATAAACTGGAATGCATCCTAATCTGTGCTTTTTCCGAGAAGGTTCAGTCAAGAGACCCGAGAATTAAACAGTGTTATCTTTTTTTGTACGATTTCAAATTTACATTACTATATAAACAAGGCCCAATGGGAGGATATGGCATATGTGTAAATGTTAAAACAATGTACACACAAGAGAAATTCAAACATACAGCAATTAATATGGAAAATGGGTTCGAGTTGTAACGTCTGACACATGGGAAATATAACAAAATGCACACTATTACAGCAATGGAAGAATAAACCGCTTTAATATGATTATATGTGTGTTATAATGTATATAATTAAGTGTAACAGAGGACATAATGTGTTTTTGACGCTGCGCATCAAGGAGGATTTGGTGCTTAACATTCAACGACATTTATGTTCTTACCTCTTGTGTGACTACGTGTTTTGTGAAGGAATTAAACGATGTAAAAATTCTGGAATCAATCGCGTCTTCATTTGGTTTTTGCGAACAAAACAAATGTACTTAAATTTGTATAATGTGCTCTGTTGAAATCATTTTTGAGAATGATGCTCGTCTGCTGCAGTTTGAGAAACCAGCCCATTTTGTTGTGATGGGTGCGTGATGAGCGTGTGTGAGTGTATTTGTGTGTGTGTCTGTGTGCATATTTTTTTTTAAGAGACACTAGATCAATACAATGAGCGAACAGTAGATCCAGACAACATTAACATTGTGTTGAGGAGCAAAATCGTGATGTTTAAAATATTGATATATACTTTACATTGAGCCAGATCAACCAGATGAATTAAAGATGTTGACATTAAAAACAGATTATTTACCTTTCATACTTTCCATCTTCTATTAACATCACTATCCTCTGGCCTTTGATAATTGGCTCTGTCCACTTGTTCTTGGGAACAATCTGCACTCAGCTGCTGTGGCTTTGTTTCCCATCAGACGTGTAGTGGACACTCTGGAGCTCGTGGCTGCGAGCAGACGTAATGAACCAATGTTTGTTTGGTTTATCTTACAAATTAAAAAGTGAGGACAGCTGAATACGAGACTGGACTGTGTGATCGGCAGTACACAACAATACATCCCCCCTCCATACCAACCCTTGAATCTAACAGAGAGTTAACATAAATAAGTTATTAAGCATAAAGAGATGTGTCTTAAGATGAGAGATAACTGATTCTGCTCATCTTACATCTTCTAGCCGATTGTCTCGTGTGGTGTTCCTCACGGCAAAGGCTCCATCTCCTCTGGTTTTCTGTCTAGTTTTTGAATTTCCAGCAACGTTTTACAAGAGGATCCGTGTAAAAATCAATCCTAAAACAAACAGGCAGCCAGTGCATGGAGTTTAAAACAGGACAGATATGGTTATGTATTTTGGGATTGTGTTAAAAGTCGGGTGTCAGCCGTCTGGACCACCTGCGGTGCAGTGTATTCTGGAGTAAGCAGTAAAGGCTTTGCTTCAGATAAATGCAATGGTGTACAGTGTGTGTTCTAGCATGGACAGAATGGAAAAGTAAGGTATTACAAGTCAACAGCAACCATCCATCCATTCATCCCTCCATTATCTATGTCACTTATCCTGAAGCATGACAGGGGGGCCTGAGTTAATCCCACTTGATCTCTGTTTCCTGTTTTATTTTGAAATTATGCTCCTTATGTGTCTCCAGCTTTATTTCGAAAGGTTTGGTGCCAAAACGGCAGAATCATGAAATCCATCAAGTTCCATATATTTGGTTCAGAAGTTTTTGAAATCAAAACATAAAGCACATTACAAAAACTACAACACCTTCTCGAGCATATGCAATGAACAAAGACGTGACTTTACTTTCTTGATTGTTTCACTATACACATCCACTTTCAGTCAGGAAACTCAAACAAAACAATATACTGGGTTAAATATTTCCATATAACACTACACATGTCATAAGATCTAAAACCTGAACAACTTATCAACATGTCTTCTCAGGTGTCCTTATCTCCTGAGCATGTAGGTTGTGTGTGTTCGTTTGTGAGTCCTTTGTACAGAAATATAATATGCCACACATCTGGCCACTTTGTATGCATCACTCACACCATTTATAAAGAATGAGGCAGAGTGCATTTTAATTACAGCCTACTTCAAAATCCTCTTAAGCAGAAATGAACTCAACTCGTGAACCCACTCCAGTGAAATGGTAATTAATGAGCGGTAGTTCAATGGAGTTCCTCCACATCGTGTTTCGATGTCAACCAAGTGTGAAGTCATATAGACGAGGTAAAACGTAATGGGACGGAAGCTGTTTTTTATAAAATATGGACAAGCTAGTAAGGTAAAACATTTGATGTGGCACTGTTTCATATACAGAAGTCCATTTATTCCAGGAATCAAGTTCTGTCTGTGGCTCTAGAAACATTAGTCTAATTATTTTATCACTTGGCACGTTTATTGTGGCCCAGCGAAAAGCAGTGTCCAATAAAGTGTGATTTGATAATGAGCACGTTCAAATAAGCTACAGGGACAACGCCACTGCAAATTAGAGTTTGCCCGACTAACTTAGTCCACCGGCATATTCCAGAAATCTGTCAGACTACATGTCCAATATGTGGCTCAAATATCTGGAACCGTTCATCTTATCGTCTCGGCCTGTGAAGGGTTAAGTGCCCAAGGAGGTGCAGAGTCAAATTTGGTATGTTTACGAGAAATTACATTTTAAAATAAACTTTGAAACCTTTTCAGCGACAGCACATTTATGACAAATGACAACAAAAACCTGATCCTCCAGTTCAGGGTTCTTCTTCAGGGTCATGTGGACTGAGTCCTGGAAACAGACTTTACTAACTGTCACTATTCCTGCAGGTTCAGACTGAGGTATCTGCAACCAGCATCACCACAGACTGAAGTCGTAATTTAATAAAGACGTTTAATAGCACAAGCTGTATATTCTTCTGTAACGCAAGATGATATTTATTCAGACAGTAATAACTCATGCTCTAGCTTGGCTGACGACCTGATAGTCTCTAAATGAACCAACGTGCTCCGGGACAAACGGGGCAACAACTGCAACCTCGCTGACTGTGAACTTCATTATTCTGGACAAAGGCCAGTCTGAGATTGACTAATTGTTATTGGCAAGAACACAGACGCTGTTGTAGCTACAGGCGGCCAAGGCGTCTGATTTGCACAGTCTGTGAACATTTGATTGGTTGTTCAAATCCCCTTTGAGCAAAGCACTGCAGCTTTCATTAGACTGAGCTTCGTGGTGTTTGCACTGGGCAGCTCGTTTCACAGTTTCCGTGCCACTTTGATTCCAGCGGTGCCAAAGCTGGAGCTAACGGTCATAATGCTCTCTAATGACAACAGTTTTATTACGGCTGTAAAGGCTGAACTCACTGTGGGTAAATGGCTTCGCTGTAATTGGGTTTTCTACTTCGATTATGATAACCTGGGAAATGGTAAACTCTGCATTGCACAGGAATCTTTAAATCCTGCGTTATCCAAATGCAAAGTGAACGGTAGACCTCACTTTCAAAATTCAAAACACAAGATGTAGCAGAAAATGAGTGATGGGTTTTAAACTAGAACCAGAAGCATATTCTCTTTTGTTATTGCTTGTATTCTTCCTCCTTAAAGATCCAGTTTGTAGAGTTCAGGGTAATCTGATTTTTTGGGGGATTTAATTTTGGATGATAGAAATTAAATATTATTCATAATTATATACGTATGTGTGTGTAATCACCTGAAACAAGATCCCGAATTAAAACACATTTAAATCTGTTACATCCACATTTTGTAGATCTGCACCAAATTGCACACATTCATCAATATCAGTTTCCTAAGCGTGCCAGATTTCCAGCCCCCTAAACCCCTCAATCTAAACCAATGCCGTGTTCCCTTCGGAAATTCTCTAAATAATGAAGAAATGGATTAAAGGAAATCCACCAGATCCCTTTGCCTTCATCTGCCCTAAATTCAATAGCCTCTTATTTGACCCGTGTCCCATCTTTCTGCCAGGTTTCAATGAAATCCTCTGAGTCGTTTTAATCCTGCTGACGAATCAGGGCCAAAACAAAACTTCCTTGCTGGAGGAAACCAGCAGAACAGTTGCATAAATTGTATTAAACTTGTATTCATCAATGTTATATATTTATGCATATATAGTGATACAAAATTAGAGTTAGTAGTAGGAGTAGTATTAGGGTTATTGCATGGAAAACCACCATCCATCATCATATTTGCATATATGGACTCTTCTGTTCTCTGTGGCCCACATTTCAACCCTGTTCAAAAAAAAAGCCCAAGAAACAAAGTCAGTGTAAACACGATGTGGGTCAGAGCTCCTGGATCTCGGTCCTCAGGGTCCAGTGCTCTGCTGGTTTCCTTCTCCAGCAGGTGGTTAATTGCATTCACGAGTCATCCGAGGTCAGACTCAGCCGCAGATCGTCTGGTTCGAGGAGAAACCCGGGAGAACAACCCACTGCAGATTAAGCTTCTGTTGTATCAGTGACAAAGCCTCAGCGTTTTTTAAATTTACTCAGCTACTCGGAAACCTGTATTTATGAAGAGAATCACCTCAGAGCTTTATGCAGCACATCCCGGAGGATTGCTGATGTCCCGTTTTAACGACTGAATGCATTTGCCTCAGTTTGATCTCATTTAAGTGGCTTTAGAGACGTGTGGGGACAATGTGAAGGCATCCGATGGCTTAAATAAGAAGGAAAACACGTCTGGTTCAGTCACGACTAGATACTGTGAAGGTGGGGATTTGGATTTCACTTGATATTGCAGATCCATCTTCTAATTCTCACGTTCACTAAGACGTGGTCACTTGCTGTGACACAGTTTGCAGCTTCCACTTCTTCCTTCATGATACTGCACGCTCAGCAGAGTGAAGTCTCTGCAGCTCCTCAAACCTCCTCTGTCAGCTGAACGCAGCCCAATTAGGACGCGGCTCAAATTTGTATGTTTGTAGCACTTTCTTATTTTAAGTAACTTTGAAAAAACTGTGTATGAAATGTACAAATTCCACTGTATTTGTCTCCCATATTTAAAATGAGCACAAAGCTTACGCCCCACTCTTAACCATAGACTGTGTTTAAAGATAGCCGCCACGTCTCCTCTTCCTCCCATTATCCAGAAATCTATGCAAAATATCTTGGATACAAAAACCATCTTGCACATTTGGAGCCAGATTCAGTTCAGTGAAGGAATCAGAGAGGATGCAGTTGCGGTCAATAACAGCACTCAGCCAATCAGAAGCCAGTCTCAGCTGTCAATCAAGCATCAAATTACTTATGAAGCCAAACTTACCGGGAAAGAAACGGCTCTTGGACAATCAATAGAGTGATAAGAAGTTATTTAAAAGACATAAACCACTCCTGAGAAAATTATATTTTGACTATCTCTAGTTTGGTCCATGTACGTTCCATCCACTTACATGGAGGAGGCAGGATTTGTGATAGTAGTGCTATGGATTTGTGTCGGGCATCTTTATTCACCGTCTTTCCCATTTTTAATACTGGTAAATAATCCATCTCAATTTTCAACAGGTTCTTTGTTGGCTTGTAACTCACTCGAGAGCTATTATTTCTGTTTAAAACCTTAAATCAAGCTTCTGTTGTTTTTAATTTTCGTCTGAATGCACATTTGATATTTGCGATCACGTGATCTCCTGAAGGTCCCACACCCCCCTCTGCTCTCGGAGGGCGATGTCTCTTTCTGTTAGTGAGATGATGGCCGCCGCGGCGTCACAGCAGGACGGCTCATACCTCTCTGTTTATTTCACGCCGCCCACGCTCAGCAGCTCTCAACAGGTGATAAAGGACTTGTGGAGGAAGCCTGCGCGCGGTGGTCCGCTGGGCTTCACGCTTAATAAGACCAGTCACCGCCCGCATGTTTGGAATACTAAAAGATCTGCTGCCTCTGCTTCCTGCATGTCAGCTCGGGAATGTTGTGCTTCGACAAATAGTGTGTGTCTTTGTATTTGATGCAAAGACAGGATCCAAGAAATTGAGTATGAGGGCCAGAGAACATTGGATATTTTCCTAATTTGCATGAAGAATCTGTTTAAGGAGGATACAGGAATATTAGTATAATAAGGATAGTTTATTTTTGGTTAGGCCTCAAACCTTTAATATAATATTTGAGCATGGAACATTGAGTTAGAGACATTAAAGTGATTGACCTTTTTATCTAAACGACCCAAGTTTAAATACTTATTATTGCTTAGAAGTGAAATGTCATTTTTGTGAGCTTTATAAGACCCAGAGGAAATTAGTAAAAGCGTATTACAGTCGATGATACACATCTCTTAAGAGTAAAGAAAGTGTGTGTGCATTTAAATGGGATTGAAAAAATAAATACATTGCTCAGAAATGTCTAATCATGTGCCTCGTCATTCAGTTTCCAAACCTGCTGCCCCGGTGTTCAAACCAGATCTACTCCAGCTCCCTCTGGCTCTGTTTTGACTGGAGGCTTAACTCAGGATTAACTGGGAGATGGCCTCCATTAAGGGCTCGGGCTAGAGGTTACATCCAGAGTGGGGGTGTAGTCTGCCAAGACCTGCTGATCCCCGGGAGGTCGGGTGGCAGCGAGCGAGTGTAAGAGCGCTGATGCTCCTGACTGTTGTTCAATGAAATTAGAAAAGAACTCTGGAGCACTGAAACTACTTTAAAAAAGAAACATGCTTTATTGAATGTATATTTGAATGTGGTAATATTCAAATGAAGTTGTAATATTCAAACCATAAAGCTGTAATTAATAGAAAGGGGTCGAAATATTAGGAGATCAAAGTCATTATTTCAAGAATAAAGAAAAACCTGTGCTCGCCGTCTGGATCCAGAATCTTGAACCGATCTCATTTTTTCTTGAGAGGCTAGAAAACATCTTTGATATCACGAAAATGTAACATCAGTCAATATCTACCAAACATTTCCTCCTTCACAAAAGAAGCAATTTCCTCGGAGTCCGTGTGTTTCCTTCTTCAGATTAGATTCGGTTTCTTCAAAGTCCTGATATTTATGGTAATGTGGTGCCGATGTGACAGAAGATGAAGCATTGTGTTGTTTGTTAAAGTTGTACTAAATTATAACTTTGCAAGATGCTCCACATTCCTCATTGTAACGAAGGCAACAGGCTGATTTATATTCTCTCTCAAATTATGACTTCATTCTCCAAATATTTCAATTTATTTCTCCAACCGTTCCCTTTCAAAAGCCCCTGATCCTCTCATATGATCATATATTGACTGGAAACATGACGTTGTGATTTCTCTTTTCTATACATTATTTGTTCCTCTATCTTAAGAACACTTAAACTGGGACTTGAAGCTGCTGTAGATGAAACATAAACAAAGGATGAAGCCAGGTAAAGCTGGAGTAACTCATCACACGGACCCTGAGGGAGAAAGTAGGACATACAGCAGGATGTAGTATTTACATTCCGATTGAAGATAGATAAAAAAATAAAAACAAAACAGGCTAAAGCTGCACTTGTTGTCAGAGTCATGGTACTCCGTGGATTTTGTGAAGCTCACAGAGCAGCAGGAGGTCGCTGTAGATGAAGTGTGTCGATGGAAAGTGGTTGAGGGCAGAGGCAGTCCAGCTGAGTTGGAAGTCTATAGTCTGTGTCCCGTGGAAGATGGATGTTGAGGATTTGCAGCAGAGCACCACAGTGTAACAGCACGTAGGTGAATTAAGCATTCCTGCTCTGAGTGTAAAGCAGCTTGTGAGGAGCTGACGTGTCAGGAGCAGCAGTGGGAGGTTTGTGAATAGATGAGGGGAGAGGACCGTGAAGCTGGGCTCTTAAATGTACACAAGCTACGCAGGAGTCCAACAAAAGGAGTATAAAAATGTGTGGGTAGTGTATTTTAAGAGGTTATATTAATGTGGCTTTTGGGGATATACAGTGTTTTGCATTTTTTAAACCCACGTATCTTCCCAACTTATTTGCGATTTAAACCAAAGCAGCTGCAGCCACATGGGACTTCACTGGACTGAAGCACCTCATCATTCAAATCCATTTGGTTTCACTGTTGTAGTGTCCTTAGCATGTTTATTGTTTTTGCACATATTCTGGTACCAGTATGTTGGCTGATAGAGTTTTCTTTTCTTTTTTTCTAGTAGACCAACCTACTGGAACAATAGAAAAACATCCAAGGATTCATATGATGCTCTATTATAGGCTCTCTACGGACAAAGTGCTCAAATCAAACCCTCACATCATAAGACTGCAAGAGGCGCCTATCTTCTGCAAAAAAACATGGCCCCCAATTTATGAAAATTATGAGTTATGTTTGTTGTCTGGATATGAAATGACTCTTAGTCATATCTGTCATGATTCTGCTCCTGGAACTTTAAATAATCAATAAAGGGCCGGTCATTCTGCTGTGTGGTCTTTTGAGTTTATGGACATTCACCTTGTTTTCCTTGTGTTTGGATTTGTGTTCTATTTGGTTTGATACTCTGAATTCTACGTTTCCTGTTTTATTTTGAAATAAAAAAATCCTAGTTAGAATTATTTGTCTTAGTGTCAGAATAGCTGGGAGCGTCTGTACTTCCTGTACTCTTACTCTTGTGTATCCTTCTATCTGAAGGCCCTGCACAGCCACTCAGCCATTCTCTGTGATTAGACCTCTGCAGGTTAAAGCTGGACAAAGCTTCAGTGAATTGGGAATTGCACAAGGTTGCAGACTCTATGTGATACTGGGAATGTTAAAAGTGTTTCCCACCCTCAGAGACACCTCTCACTGCAGAAACCTTATCTTTATTTCATCCCAGCAAGCACAGGTGTAACGTCCATGATGGATCTGCTCCATCAAGGCGTCCCAGTGAATCATGACAAAGAGGCAGCTCGCACACCATCAGGACCCTGGAACTGGGAAACCCTGACCAGTAGGCAGCCATTATTACTGTCATTAGTTACACCAGTGTTCTATATAAAGGCTTTATTACCTTTAAGGTTTAAGCGACTACATCATATAAACGTTAGAGATGTTAATGGCGTCATTGTGAAGCTGCAGTGGTCATCTTGGTGCCGTGCCTGAGAGACAGAGCCTTCACTGAAACCCATCTTAGAATTCTGGAAACCAGTCATTCCCTGAGTGTGGATGCTGGTCGCTCCATTTAGATGAATAATATACATTGTGCTGCCGCAGGGAACAGAAAATTGAATTATTGTGATTGTCAGTGCTCCCAGTTCTGTCTCCATCCCCACCCCACTCCCCCCACCCCCCCCACCCCCCTCAATCCGTCTCCCTGTCTGTCTCACCCTGCTGCGACACAGGATCTTTGAGCAATGCAGGGAAACAGTAAAATAAGCCAATTGTGGGACATAGATTGGAATCAAATCTTTAAAAAATCAATTAACTCCACAACAGGAATCCTTCCCATTGGCTGGATTTCACCCTCTAACTACATCAGACGTACTTCATGTCCAATAAAGGTTTTTTCTTCCTGGGACCAGAAGATTAAGTTTGGAAACTCAATCGTAAACATTAAAAACACATCTTACTCAAATTGATTTAGCTCAAGATATCTGTAGCTGCTTCCAGCAGATTTACGGACTGGTCATGAGACACAGGTTATTGGTTACGGCTCGTGTCTATCGATTCACATCCTCCACTACATGTGTCTGGTTCTGTCCCACGACCTTGGTTGCTAAGGCAACTGCGACTGGGAAATGCATCAGCTGAATTCAGTCAGGCAGCTGCAGACAATGCACAATGCACTTAGTGAGTGACCTGCAGACACAGTGACTAATGCCCTCAAGACCTACGTAATGGAGAAATGCCGTCATAATTGGTAACTGCATTAAAAATATATATATCTGCAAATTAGATTTTATGCTGCTGAATGCAATGGTTAATCAATTTTACAGCCTTAAGACGTGTATTACATTGTTCACAGTAAGGAACATTAAATGTGTTTTGCAAGAATTCTATTTAAACACAAAAATGAAAACTGTAATATATTTCCATTTCCGTTGATGGGAAGTGGGAACAAACTGATTCATAATTATTTCCGCTGTCAGCCAATCAAATGATTTAAAGCTTTAGAGACTAGTCTGCCAAGTGGATGTCAGTGCAGGTGCAATATGCTTCCATTTAGATTTCCACCCCGGGGAGCATAACAAGGGCATAATGAAACGGAGACCTATGGGTGTGTGTGTGCCAATGCATTTGATACCTGCTGTAATGAGGAAGATATTACTTCTCTTTGACAACGTGGTCTCCTGTGTGAGATTTGTCCTAATACCCATTAATGAACTCTGGTTCTCAAAACCCACAATCACTGTCAGCAGAGAGGGAAGTACCCAACAGGGACCCACCTCTCAATTATGTTTAATAGCATTTGGTGTGCCGCACCATTTAGAAATAATTTAAAAAATACAACGTAAAGAAATCTGTGCTGGATCCTGCGAAGTCTCCGATGGGCTGTTCTATCTTTGAGTGTTAAAGCCTTTGCAAAATTGTAGTTTGCATTGTGCAGGGCGGTGTTGGTTTTCAATGGGCACCAGAGAGGGAGTATGGGTTTGTATTTCTCCCCGGTTCACTGTTAACTTAATACTTTTTGTTGTTTGGGCTGGCAATGCTTTAGGATTTGATGTAAGCAATTACGGGAAGAAAATAATGTTTACCTACATTGTTCAGTACTTCCTGTTTTCCGGAAGCAGGATGTGTTTGGTTTTTTTTGTCTCATCCTTGTGTTAACAATACCCGGAAGGAATTTCATCATATTTGGTACAAAGGTTCACTTTGACTCGTGGATGAACTGCTGAGAAATTGAATAAAGAAATGACAGAGTCTCTGAACCTTATTTGGGAGCTCAAGTCTGTCTTGAAAGGAATTTGTTGAAGTCTTGAACATTTCTCTCTTGGACTCTATGATGAATTGATTGACCTCATCATAAAACAAAAAATTGGGTAAACTGCAGTGTTTTGGTGGAGCCATCCAACACCTTCACAGTTCTTAATTCAGCATCTTGCCCAGAGACACTCGCACACGAGGAGCCAGGCATCAGACCAGCACACGTCTGAGTAAGGCGCGACCCGCACAACCTCCTAAGCCACTCCAACACCACTTTATCTTGCTCACCTGACATTTTGTGAGAGTACCTTGGGCAGCGAGGGCCATCTGTGGATGAGACGCTTGATCTCACTCTAGATCGTGACCTCGGCGAGGAGGAGAATATTAAACCTAAAACACTGATGGAGAGGATAAAAAGAGAAGCACTGGAGGATTTTCAGAACGTGTTGTGGTAAATCATATTCAGATCATTTGGATCAAGGAGTTATATAGAGTTGGTTATTTTTTAATAGAGGGACGTGATGCTTTAAAGAAGTTAATGACAGGAAACAAAGGTTGTTGTGGTTTTTTAGCCGACATCTTAACACCTGTAACAATCAGAGCAAACTAGAGGAGTAGATCCCAGTTCCATATTGGATTGGAAAGTTCTTTAATTTTCATTCTCCAGTCCTAAGTTGAATAAAGTGTTCATTAATTATTTGGACATTTCCATATTATGTAATTACTACTAGCTCCTCTCATCTCTGTCTCATCACCTCCCAAAGCTCTGATTTATGCAGTGTTCATTTTCACCTTAAAAATTAAGCACAGGGTCAATATGCAGGTGTTACTGGTCTCTTGATAATCTTAAAATGAAGACGAAAATATAGAGGAATCTGTGTCTCTTCTTTAGGTGAATGATGTATGTATAGGAAATTAGTTAGAGCATTCACTGAATCCTCAAATTATAACATCCCTCGACCTGTGGGTGTTTCCATTCAATGGTTAAACCAGTCAACAGTAAATATCCCATTAGAATCCCCTCTCTGCTCCACCTTTGTGTCTGTTTGGCTGCCTCACGTGTTCTATAGTGTTTTCCCCTCGTTGTTCTGTCCACAGCTGCATAAAGAACCAGCGCAGACACTCACGGATCTGTCATCACAAGCAATAATGATTGTCAGCCTTGCCGATCCATTATTACCCATGAAATTCAACGAGTGAAGCATAAAATTGAAATGAAGAGCTGATCTGTATTGTGATGGCTCATTTCCTTATTCCACTTCTCTGCATTAATTCTAATTATGCCCGAGCTGTCTCCACTTCCCTTCTAGGAGAGGTTTTCCGTGTCAGGGTTTCTGTCAGAGCCGCTTCTCCATGATAAAGTAGCAGCGAGAGCCAATATTCCTCACTGCCAGAGATAGGCTTCACACACATCTGGAGGCCCATTTATCAGGAAGCGCCACCACTGGCGCAGAAAGACACACAAAGAGGCACCGCAACAGGATATGAGCAGCACACAAACAAGTGCTGCACACGCTTTCATGCAGAATTTACATTCTAAATGAGCAATCACCATGTAATTGCCCTCTGTGTTAATCAGTGGTTAAACGTTGGGAGATTCCATCATTTGCATCCATGCACATCCCACCTTTTAAACCAATGATCGTGATGAAGCTGGGAACTCTGGAGCAAAAATAAATCCAGTGAAACAATCAGCTGCTGTCGACAACAACAGGGTTATCGAAAAGACATTCAGAGGTCAAAAGAGAGAGTGTCCTCGAGCAAGGGACAGGAGCATCATCATGTCCTCACAGTCTTCTGGAATATCGACTCTCACAGATTTGATTGGTCACGTGAGATGATTTACAACACATGCAATTGATCTGTGAAACTTCTGATCTAGTGCCCTATTGGATACACCAATTAAATTAGAAACAACCAATGATTAATTGATTTTTGGTCTGGATAGGACGGGATCTCAGTCCAGATGTGAACCCTCGTCCGCCTGTTAGTGACCTCTGGAGTAGAAAATGTTCAATATAGAACATATACCAACATTTAACTGGCGAGAGAGAGCTCTGTCACAACATCGTGCAAAGTATAAAATCCACTGATATTGGTTTAAATGTGAATAATGAGAGGAAGATGAAAAATTAAGAAAAAGGTTTAAACAAACCACACGATGCTGCACCAACCAAACTCTCACAGATTCAGTTTGTCATTGTTTTTTCAAACATTGAGGGGGATATTATTTTTTACTGCATTATCTTTTCATTTCTTTTGCATCATCTTATAAACATTTAATTTCCACCTCCTCAACGTGAGCTGGCACCGGGCACTGTCCCGCACAAAGTCAAATTATTTGCTCCGCTGCTCCGCAGACAAATGCCTGGATTTAGCATCTGAATATGCATTGTGCTCCGATCTCCCCCATCAGCAAATTTTAATTTAAATATACACCCTTTACTGGAACTCTGAGCCGGCTCACTCAAATGAGACCGGAGTACCTTTTTATATTACGTTATGTCTACAAATTCTCATAGCAGAGTTTCTCAAGGTTACAATAGGCCATTTATTAGAGTGTAATGGATTGTGTAGTGGATATAGTCTCTGTTGAAATTGCACACGGAGCAACTGACTGCACAGTCTCATGAATGGTTTTCACCACGATGCATTTCAAACAGACGTATCAGATTTTCAGTATTTTATCTAATTTGAACAACAAGTTTTCAGTCCGCTGTAACTTTCTGGATTCTCTATAAACTTGGATCAGTCTGAAGTGTTTTTATAGAAAAAAAGCACGTTTCTTTCCTTCAGGCATTTACAGGAATGCTGAATCAAGCAGTATTATTATATTTCGTATTCATGGAGGTGGACACCACGGCCTGCTGCACCTCCTCTAGTGTCTTCAGCCCGGTGTCAACCGATCTACATTTCAAAAGATGCTCTTTTTAGCGTCTTCAGCCCAGTCCTTCAAGGTCTACTGCTGGTGTGCTCCATCACTCCCATGTCCCTCAAGAGACAAACTGCTGATGCTCTCTCATAGCCACAGCATCCTACCTCATGACCTCATTACATATAGGCTTTATTTAATGCCACTACATGGTTAATGTGTCTACAGCAAGAGGATTTGCCTCCCAATGGACGCAGGATACACAAGACAGGCTCAGACAACAGCCAGGCTGCCTTAGACAGAGATGTGGTGGTTAGTGGGCTACTATGCCAGTATCATGATACCAGAACAATGGGCTGGGAGCCTACAACCTTTGGGCTGTATAATGGCCACTTATACCGTCTTAAAGACGATTTAATCTGTCCTACAATACACTTCAAAAAAGCAACTCATGGTAACATAATCCACTGATTAGCTGCGAGGACAAAGGTTGTTTTTCAACTCTCCTGCAGAGTTTGGTTTCCCAACGAGGATCTTTCTCAATTCTTCATTCTGACACAATGATGTCAAGGGTTGGTCACCAAAATAAAAATGTGTTCATAACGATGGGATTTGGCATTTTTATATATACTGCTCAGGAGAACCTGGCCTTAATCAAATGATGAGTCGTTGCTCAAAGGTGCAGGAAGCAATACTTTATAATGACACTAAAATAAGGACGGGTTTATGTCTTTGTTATGATGAGTTATTGGTCCCACTTTATGGAACACAGCACATATAACTCTGGGATAATTAGGACATTGTTTGAATGCTAACAGGTGAGTTTTATTTGTGTTGAACAACACCGGGACTTAACGCTGATCCAATTACCGAGCTGCTCTTCATCTCTTCCTCCTCCACCTCCCTCTCTCTTTCTTTTTCTCTCAGTCTCTTCATCTTCTCCAACAACTCTCCTCTTCCGTCCCAAAGCTCCTCCTTGATTGATGTAGTGTTTTCATTTTCCTCTGTGTCGGCGAGGAAAGTAAATACAGGGTCAATGGTATTTATATGCAAATGTTAGAGGCCTCTGCTGGGATGATCTTGCAGTAAAAATAAAAATAAATACATGGCTGCCTGTAATTTTAACATGCATTTCACCCCTCTGCACAAACTGAGTAGAAGAAAGTTTATCCATTTGACATTGGATGGATTGAATAACTTGTTGGCTCTAGCTTCCTCGTTAATTCTCCCAAGTAAAACTAAATAACCGGCACCATGATGGACAGTTACTGTTTATCACATTACATTATTGCTTTAGATGAATTCTGATGATTGAAAGACATCGAGCTACAAACAGTTGGCTCGGAAAAGTTCTCTGGTAACTAGTTCGGTTCTGCTGGTTTGTTGACATGATCAAAGATTTATGGTTTGAGGTGTTTTACGATATCCTTGTAGCACCAAGTGTTATAAAGGGAATGTATTTCACAGCTTTTATAAAAAAACAGAGGAAAAAATTGCAGAGGTCCAACTATAAAGGGCTTCTTGGGAAAAATGAAGAGTTAAGTTTTGGTTGGGCTGATTTTGGTCTCTGAATCCAAACTCAACCTATATATTTCCCCAAATTACAGGCATGTGCCAAAAATCAAGGAGATAGTCCAGCCAATCCGAACAAACCTCACTGGAATCCAAATAGCGTCTCAAAATGTTTGTCAACACACAGTGGTGGACCTGTTGAGCTCCGTTATCCATGCTCTAGGCCTGTGATGGACACTGGGGCCTATGAACATGTGAAGTTCACATATATCTGGAAAGACAATAGCAAAGTCGGACCTGGATGGAGCAGGAGCTAAAATTCCTCCAGCTCAAGCTCCCCAATTTGCCTGCGCTCGACTCCACACACATGCTCTGTCAGAGGCCAGACCTGTGCTGGACTCAAAAGGTTTCATTAATATTTCAAAAACGAATCCTGGTTGATAGGAAACCACAAAATCTTGGACTAATGTTGAGAGGAACATGTTCCATGTGAAAACATTCCAGCTAATGCATTCTAAGAAGTCCTGAAGTCAGACTGTTTCTCGTGAAGGGCAAAAATAATTTGTTGTCATCTTCTCTAAAATGTCAAAGTACGAACATTCCGAATGTAATAATTGGCATAATGTGACCAACGAAGATTTCTTGCTCGCTGTCGGAATGTCATTCCCGAACAATTCAGCACTGCTGTTACTCAAAATCAGTTTTTTATTCTGTTTATGTCCGGCGTAATCATCCTCAGTAAACTCTGCGAGGTCGTTGCTCCTCTCTCTTCACAGAGCACACAACCCGGTGAGAGCTGTCAGGTTCATCAAGCAAGATCAAATTCAGAGTATCTTCACACTAATGGGCTGAGACAGCAACACGTGGAAAGTGATGAGGGAGAAAGTGATACAAACGCAGGAGGTTATGTGAGTTTATTTAAGGACACGTATCTTGCTCTTTCTATTCAATAATTATAATAAGTGTTATTAAGTAAAGACGTTAACAGGCTCCTCAGGTTTGATTTTGCTGCAGCTCCTCTTTTCAGCCTCTGTCTGAAACACTTAGCTCCTGTCTTTTTAAGACCCCCCCTTCCAGTAAAGCCAAGTCTGCTCTGATTGGCCAGTTGGTCCACTTTTGTGATTTGCCAACCATTTCTCGCTTTTATTGTTATTATTATTTTTATTATTAGACCATGAATATATGTCCAAACCTGAATTTACTTTGAAAAGACCGTACATGCCTTGCTTTAATGGAAACACAATCTCGGACCGTATCGACAATTGTCAGAAGACGTATTAGCCTCCGAGGGGCAGCAGGGAATATGTTTGTGCTTCCAGTGAAGAAAGCAGGAATCTGGGTTTCTCTCATTGTTCAGTCTAAAGTCTGACTCGTTTCTTTTTGTAAGTTTCTCGACTACCTGCGGGCGACCAAAGCCTGCTTTCAAACTAGAAACAGAAACCAGGGGTCTTCTGGGAACCAAAATCTCCTTCATCGCCAAATCTGGTTCCTGAGATTAAGCGAAAAGTAACTTTACCTGATGTGCAGGTTGCTTTTTACGTCTTTTCTTAGATTTTTGACAAGTCACGCGCCAATATGGATTATTAAAAATCAAACAGATTGTAGATATCACATGGGCCAATGACAAAGAGCGATTTGGATGTTTGAAAAAGGGTTTGAAGTCACCAATGGCCTTTTAATGTGTGAAGAAGATGATGATAACATGCAGAAACAAGGTCTTTCTTCACACCGGCTCACATGTGGTGTTTGAGGTTCTTGCTCTCTCTATTTCTGTTCTGCTCCCAAGGTCATATTCACCTCCTTCATTAACCCAGTGAACTCTTGACCCGGGAGAGAACATGCAATTCATTCTGTTCTCTTCAAATTATCCGGCAAATTAGCTCTGCCTGAATTAGGACGAGGCAATTATCTCCACCGAGTGAGAACTCTATTCAGCAACTCGTCTCCATGACTAATACACAGACCTCTGAAGTGCTCACATGGCTGTATATTTAGGTGGTTTCCTCTCTTCTTTGTTTCCTTTCTGCATCGTGTCATGTTGAGATATTCTCACCATCATATCTGGGTCTATTTCAGTAAACTTTGCCATGTTTCAGCACTTTTTCTTACGCTTTAATTCAATCTTTTCAAGAGCAAGAGAAGATACAGAATGGGAAATATCCAGGTAATGGGATCAAAACATTTTTCAGAAAGCTGACAGTTCACCTGGGGGGTGAAAAGGTTCACCGCCTCTGACCTAAAATGTTAATCCTTGATAACACTCTTTCTTTCTTTTCACCAGCCGCACTCAATCTTCCACATTTCCCTTAAATTACTAATTCAGTGAAACCCTCCAGGCTATGCCACCTTGCTCTTTATTCATTTTCACAGGCATCCATCCCCTTGGCTTTCAGTCTCTGCCTGAAACCTTTTACCTTTTCTCCCCCCCGCTGTCTCATTTTTCTCGTCATATTTACACCATTTTCTCCTTTTCATTTCCAGCGTAAGAAGAATTATGGTGCGGTGCGGGCCATCTATCGTCTGGCTTCCTCGCAGCGCTTTCCCTCCAGCGCTCGTTTCTCCTTTTCATTAATTAATGAGAATGATGAATGAATGAATAATGCCTTGACTCTCTTTAACCTCTCTCGCGCAGCACGCCGTTCTGTGTTTGAGAGACAGACTCATTGAAAGTTCACGTCCTACTTTAAGCACCACTTGAATGAGAAACGTATAAAAAAAAAGTAATTATAACGACAATATGTCAAAACATATTGACAAAGTGTCATTTCTAATTCAAAAGGGATTTTGATTCAGAGCGGCGCTGAGTCATTACTCGACGAAGGCCTTATTTGGGTTAATCTCTTTACATGCGGCTTCAGTAACAATGACACTGAGTCTTCTCACTGTGCTGCAGTGAATAAACCAGGAGATAAACTGCAGATAAATCTCTGCCTGCTGAAATATGAGGTCAGTGGATTGACACCCGGTCTCACTGTTACACATCAAATAAAGGTGGAAAAATGACGCCCTGAAGCAACAACAAAATATAAAAATGATATATGTTCTTTACAATATGGAAAAAGATCAAATATTAAACCGTACATGTAAAAATACATAGTTTTTATGATGTTGTGAAGCAACGTGGGAACACGATGAATAATCGTGATCCATGACGAGTGACCAATACAAGAAGTGGAAGGAACAAACTGGGAGTTACAGCAGAGACGGGCTAAGACAATGGTAAAGTGGATGATGGAGTTAAAAGACGACCAAAGTGAAACTTCTGGTTCCCATGAAAGGAAATAGGGATTACTCTGGGTTTGGAACAAAAAACATAACATAGGTGTTAAGTTATTTGTTAATTTGAATAAAGGTTTGTTTTTCTTTTACCTCTTAGAATCCTTTTATCTCGTTTATACCACTTTTTTAAATCTTAAATTTTTGTTTTTAAAATTGTTGTTTCCTTTAAATTCTGTCCCTGTACAGCCTTGAATCCACCTCTGTGTATGAAAGGTGCTTTTTCAAAATAAAATTCAGCCTTGTTCAAAACAAGGTTTCTTATCTTAGAATAATGTATTAAAAGCACACATTATATATATACAATATATATATATATATATATTGTAACCTACTTGGTAATACAGTCAGCTTTATTCTCTATATACACGGATGTCTATCTTTATATATTTTTCCAATTTCATGATTCCCTCACAGTGATATCCCGGTCCGACTCTTCATTTGAGTACGTATGGAAGTATGGAAACAAGACGGGAAATTTCATCAAAATATATATAATATCTGTGTGCTGCCTGGGAGTTGGATTTGGACCCAACACTGAGTTTTGACCTAGAAAATCTGCTCATATACCCAGAAAAATCCTTCCAGCTGCTGCAATAACCATCGTCTCTGCTGGGTCTTTTCAAATCTCTATTTTTTCTCTCCCCCTTTATCCATTGATTCTCTGTGGGGCCGTTCAACTTTCTGCAATTTCATATTAGGTATCTTAGGATCTTTCAACTGTTTATTGCTATGGGAGAAAAAAAAGAAACTGTCAGCATTAATATACCAACTTGCACAGCATAGGGGGGGCGGGGGTGTGAAAGCTGAAATTAACTTAAGAGTTACCAACCGTTAAAAATATGCATTAAGTTCATTTGTACCCACTTTGGGTGAATACTGGCTCTGCTCCCATCTCCAACATCATGTTTATTTCCCTTTTTTATTCCGTACATATATATCTATGTATAATATCTAGTTTCTAGGATGCAGGATGGATTCATTCACAACCACTGGCCAGTAATTCTGTATTATGATTGTAGAGATAGTTCACATGTTTGACCTATTGGGCAAATAATGAATTATTTATTACACAGACATATATATATATAAACATAAATATGATCTGATAATTGTTCTCTGGAGGTAGACTGTTTGTTATCATACTGTAAAAACATCTGCAGTTTAAATTGGACTTTATGATTTGTTTTTGTCCCAAACTTCAATATCCAGCAGTGAGATGTGGCAATATTTCTGTGTCTTCCTCTTTTGGCATAATCTATTGCATTATTAAGTGAGTTGACGATGGGTGGCCGCATCGCTCCATTTGTCGAGCAGGGGCCTAAAATTCGTTCTCTCTTTTCAACCCATCAAAATGGAAACATCCAAATCTTTCAATTTGACATGAACCAAAAAATCAAATTTTGCTATTAAATTAACATTAACTATATTTATTTACTATCTTCATGATGCTTGTATTAAACAGAATATTGTTGCTTCAACTTGTAAATACCTCTGATGTTCGTCCATCTTGTGCAGGACGTGACGCAGCATTGCCCACAAGCCACTGACCCTTCTGCAGAGTGAGAACTGGTGTCCTCCTCAATGGCCTCCTCCAGTTTTTACTATTCACTCACTTCCTCCCCTCCTCAGTATCTCCTCACACCAGTGAGTAATGTCCAGCATGTGGTAGCCTAGAACTTTCTACTCAGGCCACAATGCAACCAGACTGCCAAAAGGTATTCTGCAGTCCTTTTCCCCAAACAGTGCTAAGGCCCCATGGCGACTGACTATCAAACAGCAAACAGGACAACCTCCTCTGGCAGAGGGAGCCTGTCTTTGCTTGAGGCTCAGGAAGTCGGGGGGGTTAGACCTTGGCCCTTTACATTAAGGGTTGTTATATAATTAGTTTGCATCACGTAGCCAGAGTGAAAACATCGCTCAGGACGATCTTGGACTGACTTGGCTGAGTCCGGACATTTCCTTTCCCAGGATGAAGACGAGCTTGAGTGATGATCTGGATCGTCGGTTTAAATCTGTTTCTTAAGTGTTCCAAAGTACCAGATCTCCACGTCTAACATAAAGCAGCTCTGATATATCACCTTTAATGAGTGGCTCTGAGCCTGGAGCAGGTGATCTCTCCCTCAAGCTGACGCTTTGACTCTAACGGCTGTGGCAGTTTGACCTTCCGTGGCCTCTTCACCCGAGAGAGAGTGACAGTTTGGAACAGGACTGAAAATGTCACTCCGGTGACTCCTGGGCTCAGACCACCGGGGCTGACTCGTACACAGATTCGAAACGTACGGGGGGGATGTACAGTAGAGCGGAAGCAAGAAGGACCATCTGTGTTCACCGTTTCAATCTGTGCAAGCAGTTGTTGGAGGTTGTAGACGAGCTTGTTCATTGAAATTAAACACCTAAAGCTTCGATAGATAACAGTGACACTGAGAGGTAAAATCCCGGCCGTGCTTTCTCAGCCGAATCAAAGGATATTTAAAACGCTGCGACTTTAAACTGAAGTACAGTTAACTCAGTCACTGCCAAGGCAGAAAGATAAGCACGGTGTCTATGACCAAAGGCTGAAGATTTGAGTTACAGCATCAGGAGTAAGTTTCGTAGAGTTAGGGTTTCTGTTCAAAAGACAAGGTCATAGTTCAGGAGAAATAAAAGGCAGGTTGGTGCCGAGGACATGGACTCGGGAGTTTTATTCTTCCCCTCCGGTAGCTTCAACTTTCCTGGCACAGCAACTAAAGGGAGAAAATCTGCTGAGAAGTCGATTTAATCTTTTAAAAGTGCCGATGGAAACATAAACGTTCTGAGCGAAAGGATATCCCCCCGCGGAGTTCGTTGTGGAGTTTGCTCCCGTGGGTGAGTTTCCTGACACGTCACCGACAGACAGGATATCATATCAGAATCCGGTGCAGGTTATTGGTACGGCAGCTTCAATGGTTTCCCCCCATGACATCCGTGTGTTTGACTGCAGGAGAGGTCGATGAAAGGCTCCAGCGTTCTCCTGCACCGTACGTCTGCATGGCTAATGAGGTAAGTCAAGACGGCCGGGGCACGACTCGCAGGGGAAGATCAGGAAACCAGACAAAAAAGCCTGAGAAATCGTACTCTGGTTCAATCCGCCCGCATTACCTGGCACTGTTACCCGATATAAAGAGACACACAATGCTGGTCAGTGTTAACGTGGCGGCGGACAGAGAATGAGAGAAAGGACAGCAGCCGGTGAGTTGGGCCACTGAAGTGATTGTCTCTTAACCAATCCTGATGAAAAAATGATGAATCAAGTACCGTCTTCCCCAGACAGACAGAGGACATCCATATTACATTCAGTGTTAATGAAAAAAATTAGGTGGGGGGGGCATTTGCACAATTCAGATCCCAGATACCGAATTAACTGATCTGTCACTGTCAGTTCACAGACCTCAGTGCAGCGGTTAATTCACACCTGAGTTCATATTCGTTTCATTTATCCCTCAAACTTTTTTTAATTTCATTTGAATGTCAAATACAGAATTAAATTTCATGCACTTTTACAAATCCTCTCTTATTAGAAGCAGTTGCTGCCAGGACCGTGTCAGAAGGCAATTTGTTTTTCTTCTTGGTTAGAAACACTGGCCTCAAGTTGTAATTCTACACTGCACAAGTTGGATTGGATTGGAATTTGTTGATGAAAATGTCTGCATACCATCATTTTCTTCAAAATGTGTTTGCTTTTTTCTGTAGGTTTGATATTTGATATTTGAACTCAGCAGCAAAACAAAAGCTCCTTGTCGAAGCAATAAGAACAATGTTGAAATTCATCGTGTCCTAGTCCGGATATATTCTAGATTTTAGCCACACTTTGGTTTAGGACAGACAGAACTGTTGCGAGCTTAATTGTTCACATACTTTTACTTTATGTGTACTATGTATGTAACAGGAGTATTCTAGTAGAGGGCCCAACACAACTCAAACCCTATAGAACTTGAGGTTTTTCAATTCTGTAAATAAAATATGACTTAAACTTTGGTAACTTCTGAGATCACAGAGGAAAAAAGTGATCGCAACATCATCATGGATCGTATGTGAGGCGTAAGGGGAGTATCTGCCCCTAGTGTTCATGTGCAAGAATATTTTCTTTCACATGTAGCATTAATTTACGAGTACATGCACAACCAAAATTATTGTTTATTATTGTCGCCACTGCAGTGAAGCTTCTTTAACCCTAAACAAATGAGTCTACTTAACTTAAACCAAGAAGTTTCCCTTGAAACCAAACGTTTATCTCCCAGTCGAAGCCCTCGGACGACGATTAGAGGACAATCAGTCACTTGTAGCCTTTGTTTGGCTCCAAAAGGAAACACAGCTCAATGTGTTTGGGTCAATTTGTCAAAAACTAATCCACTAATTTGTCAGATTGTGTCAGAAAAACAACAAAAAAGGGATTTAAACTCTGAGTGCTGGCTACAGATGTGGTTCAACAAATCATAAACCATAAATTTTTCCCTGGCAACAATCTCAGTGTCTGAACAGGCTTCAAGGGGTTAATTGGTCTTTGGATGACATAATCACATTTCATCCCCTGATACCAGGGCACCTACAGTCCCTGTCTGTTTTTCATTTCACAGTCATTTAATTCTGACCTCTCTGAACTCCCAGAGCCGGAGACAAAGAGCATGTTGAATGTAAACACTGAGGAAACATGTCCAAGCGTCCCGAGGGAGACGGAGCGACACGCAGCCGGGCCCACGTTCATGTGTGGGCTCTATTCTCCAAAGCCCCGGAAGACGTTGAGGACAAAGTGCTCAGCTTCCTCCTCCCCTCTCTTGTGGGACGTATAAAGTGACCAGCAGCTTGTAGTGCAGAGCAGAAACATGATATTCCCCTCATAAGTCTCTTGCTCTCTTAATAGAGACCAAGCACAAGTGAGCATCTGGGTCGAAATTTGTTTCCTCTTGCCGCTCGGATGCTCCCCTAGTTGGAGGATCAATTCCTCGTCCAAGCAAATAATCATTTTTTTCATTTTTGTTCGCCCCCCTTGTGTTTCACTGGGGCACAACAGTTTGAAATTGCTCTGCGGCTTTGACATGCAGGACTGTAGATGTCAGATTTAGCATGTGAGAGTTTTTCAGGTGGGTGCAGCAGAGAGGAGGAGGACCTGGACTGTTCTCGTTCAACTGTGGGCGGCAGAAAAAAACCCTCTTCTCCTCTTGTTTGGTGAGATTCTCCCTCTTCTCCCACACAAATACACAAATACCCTCACCTGTTTTATTTTGATTTACCCGTGCACTGAACATTGGCCCTTTGCAGAATCGTCCTCCTGATCCTCCACCTTGAAAACATCCCACAGAGAGACAATGGAAAGATCCGAACCTGCTCACGTGCACTGAAGAACCCAGATTCAACTTTAAAGCGTGCACGTTTCCTCCAGCACCTCTTGTCTTTCAGATTATCCAAACAATCCGTACATATCGTTTTTTTTGCGGGCGCCAGGAATCAAAAACGACTTGAAGGGGTGATTTATTTCTGGGGGATTAGCATAGAAAAAGAAAAAGTTGTTTTAAAGAGAGGAGGAGGAGATGGAAACAAGTCTCGGTTCAGTGGTTTAACTGAAGACACATAACGCCCCTCGTATAACCTTTATTTTAGATTTTATGGCATCGTCATGGCGACTGCTGAGGTAAGCAGTTGATCTCATTAAAGCAGCAGCGTCTCGGGCTGACAGCAGTTTGGAAAGTTATCCTTGAGAAACAGAAACAGCAGCCGTGGAATGCTAACTCCAGCCCCCCTGACACAAGCCTCGGCTTTTAGGCAGATTCCACTTTTATCCCCCGACCATTGTATCCGGCTCCATTAGCATGATAATGGGATTCAGGGGGGAAACACACAATGTGGCAGGGAGACCTTGATACCCTGAGAGATGAGCCAGCAATTCAGATTTTGTAAGATCCTGGAATTCCCAGCATGCATTTGGTTGGTTTTAATCCAGGATGCTTTCAATTCTGGTAAAAATGCAGAATTAATAGAAAAAGAAATATAACAAATAATAATAATCTCGCGCATTTCTGCTGCATGGAGGCTCCGGAGCTGCTGACATATGTGTTACCTCTGCATCCGATGTGATGTCATTATACACCTGGGCCTAATATAGATTTGTTTTGATTTGATGTCTTTTCTAACACGTACACGATGGACACAAACTGAAAGCATAAAAAGAAGAAGCAGGTTGAGTGTTTGCTTCGTTTGTTAAAAGCGAAATGAAACAAAAAATGCTTATTTGCTTTTTTTGTTGAGAGTGAGATGAGCGTCTGTGTGTTGAAGCTGCATCTGGTCAGTTTAGCTTCACAGGAAAAGCTGAAACTGCTCGTCTGGGACCAAATCCGACCCATAAAACTGTGAATGGACGAAATAACAAGTCAATTAGTGAACTTCAAACCTGCAGGTAAGCAGAATCTGCTGCCGTCAGTCGCTGTTACCCAGATGTTTTCCAGTTGTTAAGCTGAGTGGCCGATGGCTGCAGCCTCATTCACCAACTTACAGACACACGAGTCCTCTCATCCAACCCTCCACCAGAAAGGGAATCAGCACTTCTCTCCAACTGATTCTGATTCAGTCGCCTGCATCACATCCTCTCTTCCTCAGTATGAAGACAACATGAGTTGTTTCCACTCAGATCTTCTAAATGTGAGCATTTTAAATGTGAGCAGTGAGATACGGGCACAGAAAACCTGCAGCTAGTAAAGTTATTATAAGGATATACAGGTTATAGCATTTCCCAGAAGCGATGTTGAGCGGGATAGCACGGCCAAGGTAGTGGCAGTGTTTTTAAATATTGGAATTAATCCTAAAATTGATTCCAGTCTTTTTGTTTTGTGTGCTTTACAAAACTCTGAACACTGTATTTTGAGCTCTGACATTTCTCTCTGTGGCAGAGTTGTATCAAAGACGTCCAGGGCCCACGGGCAAGTGAGGAGGGCAACACAGTTAGAGGTGTTGTTGTCACCTCTGACAGCTGCACACACACACACACACAATGTCACCCATCTCCACCGCTGCCTGTTTCAGCCGAGCCACCGAGGTCCTGCATTTTGTTAAAGCATATTTTTTGTGCTTTTTTTCCAAATCAAGCTGTGCATTGCACACGGCATCTTGTGACATTTGAAAATACCAAGTGTCACAAGGGGCTGGTAACCGTATGTCAGCTGCTCTATACTTTAAGTTCAATATGCCCGGACGACACGTTCACTGAGAGACCTGTGAAAACAATAACACGGACGCATTCAGTTTATTTATCAGGCATTGAATTTAGTGTTTGAATTTTTTGGGCGTTTTCTGCCACAACTCTGGCTGCTGTGTTTTTCAGCTGCTAATCTGAATATGAATTGCGTTGACAGGCCGTTCAGTGCAGTGGACGGATGCCAGAGAGACGAGCTCATCCAGTTCACACGAGAGATGTTTATATAACTGCACGTAACGCCTCAGATACCGTCTGGAAATAACAGCTTGCCTGCAATCAGAGCTTAAAGCTACCTTGACAATATCACCCGTCTGGGACTCCAGCGCCTCCTCCACATTTAATGTTGTTGACACATGAGGAGCAAAATAAAAAAAACTCATAATTTTTAGAGTGCTCTCATGAGCTGTGGAATTAGAAGTAAACACATTTTACCGACCGAGAGTTTCCGAGGCGTCTCATAAATTTGTTCCTGCGATATTAAGATGAAGTGCATTTTATTTTTTTCAGTATTAACACATTTTTTTGGTTTACATGTAAATATCCGTATTATTCTGAGGCCTTGGGGAATAATTCAGGGTGAATCTGCAGCACATGATCAGGATGGTTTAGTTGTTTGAACCACTGATCCCAGTACGTGTGTTAGTGGAACTGCTGGTAGTGATAATAGTTAATAAGTTTAGTTACTTTCGTTTGTTCACATCTATATCTCACTACAAGGGAAAAACTGATTCTGCAGCTAAACCTCTGCCCTTGAATGTTGAATGATATTGATATATTGATTTAAAACTGAGTTATTGACGTGTGCCTAATCGAATCAGCTCAGTAAAGTGTAATTATTATTATTATTTAGATCTATTTTTGTGTTAGAATTCCTTAAAGCTGGGAATTGTGTGATATCTATAGTTATAAAAGAGATTATTAGTCTGCACTGCACTGCAGCAACAACACAAACGACGACCAGAGTATTGTTTTTTTTAAACACGGTACATAGACACACTGAATTTTATGAATGGTGATTACAGAATAATGCTTCGTTAGACGTGAAGCAGAAGTCAGTTATGAGAAGGAGTTTTAAAACGCCTCTCAGTCAAAAGTGACAAGTTAACTGAGAACTAAGTCAATTTTACAAGCGAGCAGCCGTCTCTTTTTACTCCTCGCTGCAACTAGGAGATTCAATCAGGGCCGAGACTTTGAGAACTGAAGCAGGGTTGTGTGAGTGGATTCTCCCCGGGGAGATCTGTGGAGACGGCTCAGGTCGGCCGCCTGAGCTCTGCTGCAGAGCCACCGGCTGATTGGAGCACTCGCTGCAGAGTTAGCAGCTAATGATGTACACGCATGTAGACCGAGTGCCAGATGCACCAGACACGACAGCACTTTGGTGTGACTCAGGATCACACACACACACACACACACACAGGCAAAGAAACACACGTCTACTAGCTTGTTTGATTCATGAAGGTTCTGTGTCTGCTCAGGTTTGACTGATCCGTGCACATCCACGATTTCTACCTGTGTGTGTTCTTATAGGTTTATTTGCAACTGTTGTCGTGCAGGGGATCTGTAGTGCAACAGGCTGACAGTTGTGTGTGTACTCGTTTCTATGTGAGTTGTTATCTTGACTGAGGCAGTGGGAGCTCTCACGGCCTCAGATTGAAATAACAGATGCATCTCATATATCCACATTTATAAAACTGATCTTCTTCTCACGTGTGATAGGTTGAGACAGATCTTTGTAATATAAATAACAAAGGCTTCTATTGCTATAATCAAATATCATTGAATTAGCTGGAAATCAGAGCTGCCATGTTATTTAGTTTCTTAGCAACCATGTTGGTTGGCAACATTAATAAATAGGGTTTGGTGATTGATTATTGTTCTTATTTAAAAAATAAATGCTTGAACATTATTATCTACTGATTTATCTGTGTATTAATCATAATTCAGACGGACAGTATATGTTAATGCATTTTAAATTACACCATCATATGTGACATGTCTGCCAAACATTGTGTTTAAGTGAACAAACCTACCAAGTTAAAGATATGCATTTATTTATTATTCCTGTAGGAATATCAGTTGGCCAAACAATTACATAGCTGATGTATCTATAACTGGTAATATTGTTAACTCAGACACACACACTGATATTAAAAAGTTACTAACAACCATGAACAGGCCCTGTTGTTCCTCCTTCTGACTTCAGACCTTCAGTTCACGAAGCCTCCACAGCAACATGAGGTCGTCTCGCTTCTACTTGCACCTGAATTTATTTTTGCTGATTGGATTAAAGTCACTTTCTGCAGCTTGTTAAACAAATATTTATCTGTATGAATCTAAATTAAACATATTACACTTAATAATGACATTATACAAAGGGAAGGTATAATCAGAGGATTCCTTCACCTTTCATGTTGACCTGTAAAGAACATGCATTTTGTAATCGTGTTCCATTGTCCTTCCTGTTTCTACCACCCATCCCATCATGCACCTCACCTGCTCCTTGCCTGTCCAAACGTGATCAGCTCATCTGTCTGTCCCCTTGTCAGCTCCGTGTCCTGTCTCACTGCACTTGTGCGTCTTCGGTGCCGCTTCCATCCGAATTGTTAGTTCTACTCCACCGGCGCTGAGCATTCCTTCACACCCAGTGCTTCTTCTTCTTCTTCTTCTTCTTCTTCTTCACAGAACCGTGTCTGCCGGGACGCGGCGGAGTCAATGAACTGAGACAAGAGGAGGAGGATGTGCACGGCAGCGGAGTCGGATCAGCATCAGGGACAAGAAGACAAAGTGGGGACTGAATTCACTGCCAAGTAGCTTCTTCAGGCAGAGTTCACAACAAGGGAGAAGAGGAACAAATGTACTTCCACTGTACCAACACATTCCTCTGCAGATCAGGATTAAGGGGAAGATGCAAGAATATTTTTTTTTCACTTTCTTTAACATAACGAGAAATTGACCCCAATTCCGCAGAGAATCACTCATGAAAAATGATAAAATCTGCCGTATTCTGGGGACTGATATCTTAATTATGCTCAATTTTGATGACGATACAAATCCAGATCTCACAGTGTTTAATTATGTTTCAAAAGGGGATTGAGGTGTGTTTTATACTGAGTGCCACTCTGGTTTCCTCTGACAAGGAGGTTATATATTGTTTGTGTGTCTGTCTAGTGATCAGGATTATCCAACAACTTCTGGAAGCATTACCGGGAAACTTGGTGGAAGGATATTTCATTCTTAGAAATGTTTTCGTGATTCTCGATGACACAAATCAGGTGTAGGAGACTGATCTCTGTGAGTGTTGAGAATTAGAGAATTTAAATGTGGTTTTAATAAGGGGACAACCAGGTAGGTTTGTGTTTCACTCTAGTTGCCATCGCAGCTCTAGTGTTGCATCTAAAACTACTTTCTCTGCTGTGATGGTGGGTTTGCACGTTTGCCATATGACCATTATGTTTTTAATTGATAGACATGGAACTTACATTTAATTTGCTGTATTTGTGTTCCACTTTGCGACTGTTGGCTTAAAACCTTGTGGGTTTTATAACTTTCTTTTTTCAAGCTCTGTTGACTTGGAAACAGAATTGACGGTGTCGTGCAAAGGTAGAGACATAAAGAGCGAGTGGATTATGATGATATGATTAACGGTTAACGATCAGCAGGTAAACCCGACGATTTTTTAATTATCTAAAAAGCTCTTTTACTTTCCACCTGTTGGATGAATCCACATATTAATTTCTCTAAATGGCTGTTTTCACTTAAACCTGCTGAACCGTGCGTCCTCTGTGACCCTGAGAGTCTGAGTCACACCGATACCTGCCAACACAAAACACATTAAATTAACTACACTCATTTTTTAAACGCCCCATTTTAAAACACTGTTGTTGTAAAATCCCCCAAATAAACTCCCATTGAGGAGACAGTGACAGCGGCTCTGTCCTTGTCTCTGTCTCTGCTAATGTCGTTTTCATTTTCTCATGGACCGGTGAGTCATCATGGAGATAAATGAATGAAATAATCAATGGTGACAAATGCAATCACTCAAGTTTTATGCAATATTCATGCGGCACGCTTTATTTACTGTTCATTACACAATGACCTAATAAGTTGTACATGAAAAGAATAAAATGGTGCATTTATTTATTTATTGTTTTTTTCCGGTTTAGTTTTGTCCATGATTAGCAGCATCACGAGGTAGTGATACTAAATGTTGCATTGATGTTTCCAGTCCGTCCACTGGTTTTTCCCTGTGAACTGGGGGAATGTGAAGCTGAACTCCCAGTGAACTAGTAATGATTTTGGTACCAGGACGGCCCCGACTTGTCTTACTCCCCGGGCACTATACCCACTGACCCACTATACCCCCCCCCACCCCCCCGCGTGACTCCTGCTGCCCATGACTTCTTGCACTGTAAAAGCAACAGAGATAACGAACATAGGGACACTATGTATGTAAAGCATCAACGTAACGGTGGGTTTAGATGTGTCCTCCACTGTAGCAGCCACAATGGCCACACACACATCCCCTGCACTGGACACCGCCACCCCCGAATCACAGCCATTTCCCACTGACCCACGGGCTGTAAATCGAGCAGGAGGATGATGGTGATAACGCCAGAATGGAAGAGGAGAGTAAAAAGAGAGGGAGGGAGGGAGGGAGGGAGGCTGGGAATAGCGAGGGAGATTTCATTGATAGAACAGCAGGAGTCAGGTGCACGATGGAAAATGGAGGGAGACGTGTTTGAGGTGTAATCTGGTTGAACGCTGCTGAGCCCGGCCAGCTACCGGGCTTTGGAGATAAAAAATATATGTGTGTGTGTGTGTGTGTGTGTGCACATGTACCAGCCCATGCTTTGTACATAGTTTACGGCCACTGTGAGCATGTGTGTGTGTGTGTGTGTGTGTGTGTGTTTTCTCTGTGTGCGTTAGACACAGCAGCACCCAGACAGGAAATTGTTGCTGGTATCAGTGGTCGGCCGATGGCTCCGGTGAAGGGGTACAGAGTCCTGGCAGCCCATCAGAGGCAAACAGATAAGGACTCACGCCTGCTTCATGTGAACCGGCAGTGGGGCTGCTCGGAGACAGATGCTCCGGCCCGGTGGGAGGAGTGGACATCGCGCTCCTCCGATGTCCTCCTGTCTCCCTCGATTTCCTACAGCAGGATGTTGATTTACACCAAAAGTAGCATCTTTCCAATTTGTCTGAATAATGCATTTTTTTTCTTTTTTCCCTGCCACTACCCCTCGTTTTTCACATCGTGACAACTACTGCACAGGAAAGGGAAACAAGCTCCGACGACAGCATGGAGGTCACATGCAGAGGGTCGGCAGCTCCAAATGGATGGGCGTCGGACTGTTTGCTATTAAAACTAATGGCTTTAATTACTTTCAGAGCGTGATGCCATCCATTTTGTACCAACTGTAGGGGCTGAAAAATAAATATCGGAGTAGAAAGGATCATTCATCAGTGGAAAAACGGAAGAAAAATGATTTTTATTGCAGATCTTTGCAGGATTGTCTTTAATGACAAATTGGAAATGTTGTTTCCTTTAGTAATAGTAATGCAATTCACTCATTCACATACACAGTGCATGGGGGAGACTGGGATCTAACCACCAACCTTTTGGTTAGAGGGTCGACCCCTCTCTCCCCTGATCCTCTGCCTCCTCTTGTCAATGACACTTGAATGTTTGCTCACGTTTATCCAGACTGATCCAAACACTCTGAGGTTAAAGCTTGAATTGAATCGTCTGCAGAGAGTTGGAATGAAGAGCAAGAAGAAAAGCTGCAGAAAAACATCTCTAGAACCAAGTGGACCCTGAGACACACGACCCCCTGCTGTGAGGGACAAAGAGGTTTGATTCCCTCTAAAGTCTTTATAAAATAAACTACTTAAGAGTGGATCACTCTTAAGTCTCTGAACACGCTGCATGTAGGTCTGGAGTCGGGGGAGGATTCTACCAGTGGTGGAAATGACAACAGAGCACTGGAACTAGTGGTGCTTGTGCTTTCATGAATAAATATGATGATGTTTTTGAAATGGAAGATTTTTTGAAAGTGAACAAGAAAGAATATCGTGCTTTTTTTTGTTTTTCTTTCCTCTAGCGTGATGTGTATATTTTATTGTGAATGTGAAATGTCAGCAAAGTTCAAATGTCCAGATACTATAAAGATGTAATACCACTCTGTTTTAGTTTGAATTAAGTAGTTGCTGAGCTGTAACCGCTTTTGATAAATATAATTTTTGTTTGTTTTAAAGTAAAACAGCATGTGTTCAACTCTGCAGCATAAACCTATGCAAGCTTTAACACAGATTTAAAACTATAATTAATAATTAGTTTTAAAACCCTGAAAATATAAACAGACATAACATTTTTATTTCAAGGGATTTTCCCGAAATGTGCACTGCTTGAATATCAAGGGCATGCCTCCGTGGAAACAGACTAGTTTCATTTACTGCACAGGCTTTGTGACCAAATGCTGTTTACACATTTTTTACTTTTTGCCAAATGTTTTGGACAAAGCACGTTGGAAAGCTTGTTCTCGAGTTGGCAGGCGAGATTTACACCGTTCATCGCTTTCTGCAGAGAACGAATCCAGAGCTGCATTAACAAGGAAAATCTAAATTACTCGAGACAGTGAATCCAAGAGGAAAACACAGAAGGGAGTTGGAGAGGTGTCCGAGGAAATGAACAGACGAGCTTCGGATGAGCCTCTCTGTTTGTAAATAAATCATGAAGCTCTGTTTGCTCTATTTAGACAGAAAGCTCACTCACTTGGTTGAAATTACTAATTGAGAAATTTGAAATTTTGATTCTGGCCACAAATGTGCAAGATGGCAGCGTTTGTAATTGGAATATTTTGGCTTAATTACTGGAAAGTTGGAGGAAACAGAGACAGTCGATGATACAGATGGCAACTTGAAAACAAACTAATATTTAGGAAAACTCCATCACAGACTCAGAAAGCGTTAGTTCTGAACTGGAGCACACACACACACAAACACACACTCTGTTCTTATCAACGGTTGCAGAAATATATTTCCTCTGAGGTTGGTGTGGACCGGTTATTTATGCATTTGAATAAATAAAAACATGTTTGCGGGGGGGAAGCTGCTGGGGCCACGTCACACTCCACCAGTAAAGCTCCTTGTTGGCAGATGAGACGAGGCAGCTTGGGACCCCATGTGTATCTGAGAGAGTCACTGGCCGTCTGCAGCTCTGCTCAGGCCAACGCGACAGGAAGTCCTGACGATTGAGTGCACATGGGGGGGAATCTGAAATTCAGATTCAGGAGGAAAAAAGGGGAACAATTAAAAATATATAAAAAAAAATGCTTTGTTGTCAGACACTTATGTTCAGGAGCTATATTTAGTTCAGTTTACATATTTTAAACCATTCCAAAAAACACAAACAACAACAACCACCTTTACTGGGAATAATAACGTTTGTTGTTTTCTTTGTCGATTTGTCGTCATATCAATCTTTGAATCGACCTTTACCTCTGACTTGATCCAGTGTTTTAAAGCCTTGTTGTGATGATTTCAAATACATGTTTTTAAATTATACGTAATTATCAATAGCTGCTAAATGGGTTCTTGCCCAATGGCTGCGATGCTCAGACTCTTCCCTTGTTTGGACGACTGATCCTCGCAAACAGGCTCAAACCTGTGAAGTTAAAAGTTATGGACATCTCTACTCAAACACTTGAGAAACACTTGCATGTACACATCAAAATATTGATTGAGCTTTTATTGCCAAGGTGTCATTACATAATTATCAGTGAGGACACATTGGAAGATGAACACTGGACTGAGAGATGAATTCAAATACTTAAAAAAATAAAAGCAACAATAACAATATAAGTGATAATTCTGACGGCTCTGTTGGGTGAATTTTAATCAACAATCAGTTTTATACATGTTTTTCTCCAAATTTGTGAAATACAGAATGTTTTCTGGTGATTCGAGGATTTTGATAAATACTAAATTATATCTTATTACTAGAATTGTTCACACAATGGAGCCATTCAGTCTATTGAGCTGAAAAGCTGAAAAATAAGTGTTTATAAGATGTTATCCCCCAGATAGAGTCGGCTGTGTCCTCCTGGAGCAGAGAAACGATGAGCTGCAGAAGAAATGTCAGGAGCCGACCTGGATGTTGAGTGACGGCCTCGACCTTGACATTATTCCGTTGCCTGTATCACTTCCTACAAAGTCGCCTCCCGACCTATTTAAATCACAAGGCTAATTCGGGGCCGATGTCACTTTCACTGCCCTGTCATTGTTTGTGGATCAGCCGGCGGTTATTTCCTCCTCACTTACTTACTGCCTAATTAGTGTTCCGGATTAATTGGCCATCTTGTTAACTGTAACCTCCAAATATTATTATGATAAAGCTGCCGAGCAATTAAAATGAGGTGTGTACGAGGCTGCACAGCTATGCCGGAGAGCCGGGTAACCTCTCTTCTGTGCTCGCTGAATGGGTGAATGGTGGACATTTCAACGATGGTGGAACCTACTCAGAGACTTCAGGAGTTGGTAAGAAACTCCAAGTGTCTTCATTACGTTACTTCACCCAGATACAGCAACATTTAGCCTCTTTTTTAAGATGTAAATTATCACAACCTCCTCGGCCGTTGCTTAATAACCATAAAGAGCAAACATTCATATGTGGGCATTGACGGTTACATTGTTTGAAATGGACGAATCCCTTTTCGTAAGCAAAGGCAACATAAATAAATTTGACTGTGAGAGGCTACATTTTTCTGACATTGGCCATTAAGCAGCAGTTGAATGGGACGACTGGATTCCATCACATGAAATAAATGTCTCCTACTGCAACTGGCTGTGAGTTTCCTTTCACCATGGTTGCTCTTTAGTTAAGTAGATATATTCACTCTGTGCCCAACCTTGACCTTAGACACAATCTGCTTGAATATAAAGCCTAAAAGAAAAATCTTAGCTTACAAGTATTTTGTTATTAAATGTGAATAGTTGTGTTGTTGACCCTGGGAAGGAGCCGGCCACAAAAACCCAACATTTCTTTAAACATGCTTCAGGTGAATTATTGCTCTATGATATGAGGTCATTTTGTATCTAACAGATTATTCTTGTATCTTTTGTATTGCATAATTCTTACAGTTACACAACTGCAGGATTTTAAACATTTGTATTATTTATGCTTCCAAACATGAGGAGATAATTCTGACCTCCTGTTTTTGGCAGCTCTCGCCGTGACCCAGATTTATAAGATAGAAGTTGATTAATCTCAGTGAATGAGTTCACTGAATACATGTGATTTAGAAGTATTTTCTTTATTGTATTTCATTCATTTGTCTGGTTTCCAGTGCAGCAAGGAACGAATTCTCTCAAACGGCTCTGAGTCTAATCTCTCTTCTGTGCATGTTCAAACACAGACAGGTGCTCACATCTGGTTTCCCTCTCACCGTTTCACTGCAACTCTAAATCCAACCGCTGAGGCTCTGATTTTACGAATCTGATTTGGATAACAAGAGGCAGTCGGTCAGTAAATCAGGTCAATGGACGTAATCCAATATAATCCACTTTAATCTCACAGAGTACCCAAGGCGGGAGATTACCTAAGTGATTAATTTTAATTGCGATGTCAAAATCCAGATTTGACTGCGTACACGTTATAAAACTAAAACGTAGGGTTATACAGAGAACAGCCACTTGCTTCACTTCAGTTTTTTTAGACGTCTTCCTTTTTTTTTAAACCCATTGCTTAACATTAAATGTAACTATTGTGTGCTTCATTTGCTATTAGCAGCCTGGCATTACCAGTGAACCGTTGACCCTCGTTTCATTAAAAGCATTCGGCGAGGAGAGACAGAGGGAAGCATATAACGGCAAGTAATGAGACCAAGATAACCCTTTAATCTCCGACTGGAAATACCCACTAATCTCAGCAAACACACAACAAAATTAAAGGATTCAGACCCCGACGCACAACTGCAGTCTGTGGACACCACAGCCAGAGACGCAGAAAGTGGAGAAATATTGGAAACATTCATTTTCTTCTGTCTTAAAGCTAAAACAAAACGCTGGGTTCCTCTTATATATATTACAGATAAAAGCTAACATGACTGGATTAGACGGATCAGCTTGGTGGGTTGTCAGTGCAACTTAATTCACCTGTGAGATGGTACAATACTGAAGAGGGAAAACCAAGCTGCTCCCACAGTGAGCTGGCAACCAGTGGGGAACAGGAAGAACCCTCAGAATGGGTCTCATGGTGGGGCAGCCATCTTCCTCCACCAGGAGAGAAACAGGGCAGAGAGGAGAAGGAGGTGAGAGCTCTGAAGAATAATAATTATTACACGTATAGATGTACTGGTGTTAAAAGTAGTAACACCAGCAATGACGTCAATACCAACATATAACACTAACAGTCATAATAATTAGTGGTGAGTACTTGTGGCAGATCTGGAGTCAGAGTTTCCTGCAGAATAGAAGTCTGCACCTTGAGAGCAAAGCTTGGGTAACATGGCACCATGAGCTCGTTAGGATACAGTGGAGTCTGGTCAAGGGCTCTGTACATAAGAAGAATTTTTGTGGGGGACTGGGGGGAATTAAAAACAACACACAGACTTTGCATCCTTCTGATGATAATATGGCCGAGGTGGAAGAAGGCCTGATCCGAAATAACTCCAAGGTTCCTCCCGGTAGAGCTGGAGGCCAAAGCCCTAATTGCACTTCATACATTCCACTTCACACCACCGGCTCTTTTCACATCTTACTTCTTTCAACCTTCAATAAACTGAAATGTGTGTATGTGTGGATTTGCTCTTACAAGCCTCGGCCAAGTCTGTAGCGTAGCTGCGTCATGGCACCAGGTCTTGCCGTCACATTCTGATCCCCCTCCATCGAAGGGATTATCAAACCTGCTTCCCCCTAATTTACTTGGCACAGTTTTTGGCAGTATATTAAAGCCACTGGTGGACAACAGTACAAGTAAGAGTTAACTATTATTATTCTACCTGCAACCGGGTCTCCATAAGAAAATGTCAGTACGCAAAACTGGATTTTGGTCGATAACAATGTGTTTTGTGTCTTTTTTCAACAATTTTTTTATCCCAAAAAGAAAATGTGATGTAATTCTCGTAATAATATAGTTTAGTTATTGAATGTAATGAAATGATGATCATAGACTGAATGAAGTTCACTGTGTTCCTTCTTTGCAGGTTATACGGTGGGATAATGAGAAACAGGATTTATTGAAGAGTCAACTCAAATATGTTTTAAAATTAAATCAGAATCAGAATCAGAATCAGAAAGGATTTATTGCCAAGTAGTTTAACACCTACCTGGAATTTATGTCATCCAGCTTGTAGTTGAATTTTCTGTGGGAACATTCAAACATATCATATTGTTCTTACTTCAACTGTATAAACCTGGATTGTAAATGTTCCGAGCAAGATGCGGTTCTAATATTCTTGTCACGGTATTTGATTGTGTTGAATATTGTATATTGTGTACATGGTGCAATGATAAGCTGGCAAACGCACAACTTAAAGTGATCTTTGTGTTGTGACTCGGGGGCAGAAGATGGAAGAGTGTCCTCCTGTGCCCTTTGTACGCACGTGGAGAACCAATGAATGCATCTTGTGATGCGATGGAGACACACTTGCATGGTCAGAGCAGTGAGTGGCAAGCTGCTGTCTCTGGAGGAGTCACGCCACATCAGTCTCCCGGGGAGGGATGCAGCGCCGTGACTCCCGGAGCTTCAGTCCAGAGCTGAGGGGCAGGGATGTGTGGTGAGGGGGAAAACGGCTGAATCACCTCAACGGGCTGTGGAAACTCTGGATCTGCTTCCCTCAAAACCAGCTCTCCTGTATGATTGGCAAAATTCAGTTTGAAGGAAAATATGATTGTCACCAGATTCTATTTCCTTCTTATTGTAGTGAGGACGTGTTTACGACCACATGGATCAGGGCATGTGTTCAGAAAGTAACTTTTTTTCCAAGTGTCAAGGCAAACACTTCATCCTTGAGCTTCTTCAGGAAAGCACTGCATGACAGGTTTTTATGTCCGTGACAACACAAACATCACAGCGAGCGTTGTGCGATAGTGCAGCATTCACCCTGTTGCCTTTTATTACTATTTGTGTGTTTTCTCACTACGAGCAGCGACCGGAGCTGAGGATGCTCTGCCTGCTTGTCGTCGCTCAATGTGACAGCTGCAGTTGTGTTGTTGTGTTGTTACCTGTGTAGGCTACAGTGGTTGTCTGAAAAGAAGTTAAAGTGGAACCACCAGTGTCTTTCTGAAGAGTGCAAAAAGAAGCACAGAAAAACATTGTATAGTATGTGAACATAGTAGTTTCCACTATAACTCATATTTCTTTTAGCAGCCTCTGCAGAGAGTGAGTCTCTGACATCTGACCGTTTCCCCGACTGTCCCACAGTGGGATCTTTTTATGGTATTTGACGCGCTCTCCTCCATAATTCATGTCTTCCTGGTGAGATTCCCTTTAAGTTCCCGGTGCCATCTCAATGTGTTCGTGATGTATATGCTCCGTCCATCTGTGCAGCTGCTTTTTCTTGGGAGGTCCGCAGCACTGCTGCGTTTCGAACAAATCTGTCGTGCTTTTCCAAGAAACCAACACATTCAGGTTCAGTATGGAGCAGTTATTTTGTTTTATTACTTCTCCCTTATTTTACATTAAGGCTGGGTCCATAAGAACATGTTTAAAAAGCATTTTTAAACTAAACCTTCTGTCCAGATGAGTGTTTTAGCTCTGAGTCTGATAAAAATCCATGTCCTTACTATATAACATGAACATGAAGCAGATTAGTTGATTGCCTAGTTACAGAAAATACCAGGAATGAGAAGCAGCAATGATGAAAATAACAAGCAGGGATTTCTTGTCTTGAACCAACGACAACGTGGAAATGTTAGTGACAGGAAAGGTTATTACCAAGAGTGTAACTGAGTCATACTTTCTAAACATCTCAGTTTCTTTATGCACATACTACAACTAAGCTAGGGGGATTTCAAAGTAAAATGCGGCCAGCAGAGTTTACCCGTGTGGATGAAGCCTTAAATTACAAGTCTGCTCCAAAGTAAAACTGGTGGACACTCATTGAGAAACCCTCTGACCCTAACCCAATGGCCCCTGAGCTTCACACAACAACGAGTGAATTCAGGGGGCCTTTCAGTTAAAGTGATCAGTTTATTAGTTCAGTCTATAATTTTAATTTTAAATCCTTTCATGCAGTAATTGTAATCAGTACGATTTGATGAAGAGATCTAAACATAGTCTGGTAAGCAGTCGCCTCGGTGCAGAAAACGCTGCATCGAAGAACAAGTGTTTCCATGAGCTTCAGTTTAAGAGCTAAAGAGCGCTGATTTCCCCACTTGTCTACACTCTCAACATTAATCACCAATCGAGTGAGGAACAGAAAGGGAATTAGTAAATGTTCAGCGTAGCCATGAAGAGAAAAAGAGAAGAAGCACACAAGCTCACATGTGACGGGGAATTCGATTTCTGGGACTTTTCTGTTCCTCGCAGACTGGGAAGTGCATCACTCACGAGCACATGCCAGATTATATGAGTAGATTTAGAAAAATAGATTTACCTGAGGAGGTGATTAGGGTCTGATGACTCATTTAGTCCCACGCTCCAGTGTTCCGGCTTTTCAGCTCTCGCAAAAATCAACACGAGTCCCGATACTGAGAGCTCATTTTAATTAGTCAATCTGAGTTCATTACCTCAGAAACCTGTCTGGTTTCTCTCGGGGCGATGACGTTGCCATATGAACGCTCGTCCTTATGCCTCTCTCTCCACCTCAGTGCAGTATGAGCCGCTGCTGGACACTAAGGTACGCGTGGTGCAGAATGGAGACCTAATTGGAGATGATCGCTGACAGGAGCTCCAGCCACAGGCTCCCTTAATGACCCGGGAGGCACTCGGATCAGAGCGAACCCCCCTGCACTACCTGTGAGAGGCCTTCAGAGCAGATGGCAGCGGAGCGAGCCCTGTGGTGGGACTGAGGCGGTACAGCCATGTTGTGCTGGGAGGGAGTCGGGGGGGTGGAGGAGGAGAGTGGAGCCTCTTTGACAGATGAAAGCAGACTGGAAATTGAAGTGAAGGGAGCTCAGATGTCGTGAAAGGGAAGTCTGCCCCGTTCTGATGTGAGATGTGAAGAAGCTTCCTCTAATCGGAGGAGACAACTTTTTAGATGCTCCATTTACATTTAAGCGGGAGTCGTGCACCGGGCATGCAAACACATGTAATTCTGTCGTGACACACACACAGTGAATATCACGTCTCAAAAATGTTTTTCATATTTGTCCTATTCCTTGTCCAATCAACCTGCAACCCAGCAGCAGTGTAAGTGTTGCCAATGCACCGGGACACAACATGGGTTACGCACTGTACGTGTGATTGCTATAATTATATCACAGTGGGAAGTTGGCCATTTTTATCTGCGCTGACTCCATGGCAACAGAGCAATGTACTTCATATCTCAGCAGTTGTTCATTACATCACAGAAAATCTTAATATTTGTCTCACTCAGCATTCAGGGATTCTGCTGCACGTTCAAATGAGTATTAATCTCTCCAAAAATCATTTGTTTGTTCTTCAGATTTCAGTAACATGCATTTTTCAGTTGCAGTTTTAATACAGACCAGTGTCAAAGGTGTGGCACCACAGAGGCTCTAACCTTCTGACCACACTCTCTCTCTCTTAGATCTACAACAGACACATAATGACCTCGCAGGCTGCCACATTCACTCCTCAAAGAACCGAGTAAGACCCTTTCAAAGTGAGATCCTGACCCAGGTCTTTGATATCACTGTATACGCCAACATTGACAGGTAATCCCCCAGAGGCCAAATCCCCAAGAGGCCGGCCTGTCCAACCAGTGTCACTTCCTCATTTCCTCGGGTCCTGGGACGCTCAAGCTTCAAATTTCCCTCCAGCTAATGGTTTCCGGGAAAGAATCGAACAATCGATTGAAGTCATCCATCATGTGAAGTTAGGTGAAAAGGTGAGACTTTAATGAAACAACTCAAAAGCTCCTGTTGGCTCTTCTCGTCTGACACATTTTCTTCTTGCTGCAGCTTGAGTCTGGAACGTTGAGTCTGCGTTGGAGGTCGAACAAAAACAAAAGCAAAATGTTCCTGCGTCTATCTGAGCAGCCATGGGTTGGCTGCTCTGAAGATGAGTCACTGTCAGGCCATCTTGAAAGTGATTCTGTCAATGACGCAGTATTCGATTCATCTCCACGCTGCACATGACTCAGAGATGCTCTGGTCGTGCACCAAGTGAAACCTGTTCCTCTGCAGAGAAGCTTCCTCTCTTACCACCTGCAAAAATCCACCCGTATCATAGAAATCCTCCAAAGTGCAGGTACACCAGTTCTTTACTGGGAATGATGGGTGGCACCCAGATCCAAACATCAAGAAAGCAACCAGCATGAAATCTTTATTCTTTTATTTCTAGACATCTGTGAACCCGAGTGCTGCTAATAGACACCACCCATGTCTGCAGCAAGGCACAGGTTGAACCTTGGATGTTCAAATTGGGAACCAGCAGAATCCCCCGGACCACCAGCTTCCCTCCATCAGCCTCCCAGCTTCCAGCTTTGGGATAATTAGCTGTTACTGACTGAGCTGTTTTTCCCGGAGGAAAGATTAAAAAGAGACTTTGCTTTTTATCCAATCTCACAAACAAGGTCTTCGCCATCATGACGACACCTTTTGACAAAACAAATTCCTCGCTCATTAGCGGTAAACAAGCTCTGCCATCTTTGTTCAGCATTTTAAACAAAGAAGCCCTTTGCAATTGTTTTTTCCACGGCGCACAATTACACGATTCCCCCGCTGCTCAGCCTGAGACAATGAGGTGTTGTACACACAAAGATTCCGAGTGGAGCTGAGTGTATTACAGATACTTGTGCATGCATCTCTTAAGATGACACACTTCTCTAAAGGACATTTATCATCCAGTTTAGTATCTGTGTTCTGTCATTTTGCTGCTGAGACCGAATCTGTGTCAGACGCAGCATTTTGAAAGATAAATACAGTCGATCCCTGTGCTTAGAATATGTTCCCGACCTGCTTTTGGATTATTTTCACATCTTGAGTCAAACCAATTAAGCCAAGCAGGTTAAACAGATGGAAGCGCTAAATCATCCGCTGCATTTAGGGCACGTGTCAGCTTCTCTTCAGGAGTCTGGTGTGAAAGTTTTACATCTCGAGAAATGGGTCACGCACGCTTCAGGGTGAGTCTGCAGGGATCAGGATTTTAATAAATGAATCAGATCCTGTGACACAGATGACCCCAGTGTAACACAGTGGGGCTGCAGCTGTTTAATATGCAGCTCTGATCAGAGTTCATGGGTTGTGTGTGTGTGGGGAGGGTCGAAGGGGGTGAATGTAATCGCTTATTGCCTCATTGTAACAGAGACAGACAGAAATTAACTTTTACCTGAGATAACAGTATTTTTCCCTTTTATATATATATATATATATATATTTGAGGAAATGTGTGAGGAATTATTTGTCAGACATAAGTTTAATTTGTTGTTTTGTTGCCGATGTAAAACTTTACGATCAACAAATGTACGTAACAATGCTGTCAATCAATTTGTTAACTAACTAAAGGCTCACTTTTTCTATGGTCAGATCAGAACTTGTTGTGTTCGTAGACACTTTCCTTGAATCTGCTGAAAATACACAATTAATCATTATAATCAAATCAACAACACCCTGATAAAGAAGGACTCACAAATCCAAAATATTGTTTCCACACAAAATAATGCAGGCTTCTTAATTTTTGTGCATTAAATATGATCAACATTAACATAAAAGTTAGTTGGAGGTCCCCTGGAGGCCAAATGTCTCCAAACGCAGGAACATAAACTCAGATTTAGATTCAACACCTTCTTTTTTAAAGTTTCATGTCTGTTCTGCAGAGTAGAATTACATAAATGTATGTGCAAAACAGATTTAGCCATTTAATCTGCAAACTATCTCGTACTGTGTACTATGTTTAGAGTACTTATTATGTTGCGTGACTATATGTTCTGTGTTTGCGTACTTATATGTTCAGTCTACAGTCTACTAATGTTCACACAGGGGATCAGAGAGAAATGGCATTTTAATCCCGTCTATGTCCTGTATTTGAACTCTGATAGTCGGACAAATATTAAAACCACAAGTTATTTTATGCATTTGCCTCGAAAGCAGTGTGTTCTACTGCATCAAGTACTTCAGACCAATCAATAAACACATAACACAAACAGAATGCAATTCCCCTTTCTCTCTGGGGAACAGAGTTTGCAATTTATTAAATAAATGAGTACTGTGTGGAATCATTTTTCATCTTAGCTACAAGCGAGCAGTCGGTAGTTTAGCGTCAGTAATCAATAAACAGTCCATTCATCCCCAAATTCACTGTAGGTGTCAGTTTTTTTATTGCCGCAGACAAACAGGAGGTGAATTTTATTGAGCGTGCACCAAAACTTTTCCTTTTCTCTGACAAACTCCACGTCTGTGCCTGTCGCAGTGTAAACTCAATTTGTTGAATGTAAATGTTAAGCTGCGAGCTCTCAGGGACGTAAGGGGAATGTATCTCTCCCATTTGTCATCTCCTGAAATAGAAAGCCCACACACAAACACTCTGAAGCTCGGTCGTGTCTGAAGGAACAGAGGAGGTTTGAGTCAGGATGGAGAAATAACCTTTAAATTCAGAACGTTCGGAAATTGGCTTTCCTTTCTTCAAGCGTCAAGCACCACCCTGGTCCCGGTGTTAAATTTGTTTAAATTGCTCCATGTTTTTTTTGAATGTCACTTAAATGTCATAAGTGATTTCTGCATGACTCTCTGTTCAGGATTTTACATTCCCTGCGTTTGCACATCTCGGTGGGCTCCTCTTTGAATCCAGCCACTTTCCTCCCGCATGGCACTGCTGCTAATGGGTTCTTTTGAAAAGTACAACTCAAGGTTGTGCATCTTTTCTAAATCATGTTTTGTTTACGTCGCAGACACCAGAGCTAATTCCAGAGTCCATTTGTTATCAGAAGGTGCCTTGATTGGTGTATTACGCGGATCTGATTCTCACCTCGAGTTGTGGCTTTGCTAAATTTCCGGAGCCAGAGAAACCAGCGGAGCTCTCGGCTCCGTGTTGGGTCTGATTAAAGGGGGGGTCACCTTCAGCTCGGAGGAGGATAACCAGAAAGGACTTCTCCTGCATCCTGCCTTATACGCAGCATTAATTCCCTCTGCCAGTCCCAAATTGCAGTTAGTGCATCTTCTGAAGGTGTTGAAACACTCTGGACACCAATTTGCTTTTCTTGTTCTCTATGTCCTCTTCCCTCCTGATGGAGCTTCTTTCCTCACGGCTGCACTTTAAGGTTTTAACGTCCTCGAGAAATAGAAAATTACAGAAAGTGAATGTCGTTGTTTTTGTGTAATTTAGAAACTTTGCTCTGATGAAACATTTACTCCTCATTCCTCTTGGATTAGGAACATTTATCATGCACACTAACCTAATCCATTGAATGTTCTATAGCTGCTCCTTCCCTGCATATAGCTGGAAAAAAAATCATATTTAGTGGATCCTTAGTGGATCATCACAAACAGATGTACGGCGAAGGGCTTATCTGCAGAATGAGGCTGTGTGGGCGTTTGGTGGGAGAGTTTTTTTTTCCACTCAGTGAAAAACAATCATTCTTTCTCTGTCCGGACTGAAGCAACAAACCAAGTGAAGCTGAACGGCAGCAGCACGAGCTACATCTCAAATGACACTAATGGGCCCTCGCGGTAATGATGCATGGGCTCGGGAGCCATGTTTTGTTTTTGTCGTTTGTTTTTTTTGCCATTGTTTACTTTTCTACAACGACAAACTCTCCCACCTACACCCGACAAAGCAGATGATTCCTCAGCGACACCGAAAACAAACGGTGCTCGTGGTAAAAAGCACACACACAAGCATTTTCTCTGCCACCAGGTAAATACAAACTCATTAACACTATTGAAACATTAAGGTTAAAAGAGGAGAAAGTGCTGGCAGGGCTGCAGGGGGCATAATGTCCCCTCATTATCCAACAATATAAGTAATGATTCAGCTTGATGGTGAAGACTAGGAGCTTCTTTTAAAACGTTCACCAGGACATTTTGTATTTTCAGGTTCCTTAAAGTCTTGTGTTGAGATTTCAGTGTCTTCTCAGCGCTGATGCTTTTCTACAAGGTCGCAGAAGTGATGTGACACATAAGAATACCGTGTAGAATTGAAGGCGCTGGGCATTTTGCATGTAGAATGTTATAGAACTAAGTGAGAGAATTATACAACACTTAGTATTGTCCGATGATTTCTCTCAGCCATACAACAATGTTTTCCTACTGTTCTTGTCAAAACAACTCATTTCCCGATCTTCTTCCTCTTGTGGTCAAGTTTAGTCGACACTAATTAGTTTGAAGTAAGAGAAGAACAAAGTTAAAATAAACTAAATCTCTGACAGTTGGTAAGAGGACGTCTCAGGTGTCTTTGCTCAATTCTGACAAATGCAGTTGTCATTTTCCCACTGAGCGCCCCCTGCTTTTTAAATATAGAAAACCCTGTCAAGGTGTGGTGAGTTGTTGACACATTGCTTTATTAAGGCAGAGCAACATTAATGACCAACAAAGATTTTGCAGTATTTCACATTTATTTCACTGCTGGATTATTAAATGTTCTCTTTCACTTCCTGGCAAATCCACCGATATGAATCCTTAAAGGTTCAAGTGCAGCTGAAATGTAAAGTAAATAGGAGAAGTTACTATGATAGGATTATTGCATCTTATACCCATAGTATACACACGGTTAATTAAGAGACTGAATCCAACCTGGTCATCCATGCGACTGCTGCAGAAATCTGTGTTTTCTCGTGGATTTCCCACAGACCCTGTTGCCTCCTGCACCGTGAGGCCTCCATCAGATTGGTCTTATGATCAAACCTAATGGTCAGACCGACACCAGACGTTAGAACACATGCATTGAAGGCTCTCTCTCACTTCCCCTGCTCTGTATTCTGCAGCCTAGAAATCTGCATGTGTATAAATTACTCTAATGCAAAAGCTCTTTTTTTATGTGATTCTCTGTCTCTCTTCTCTAAATGTAACCTTAACACCTCGGGTTTTATTTCAGAGGAAAATACCTTTCCTGCTTTGGTGACTTGTCAAAATAAACAAATTAGACCTGAAAAACTCTCCCAATTAGGCTGCCGACTTTCCTCCAGTGAGCGCCACGGCTTTTCAAATGAGAAATAGCAAATAAAAAACAAATAATTGCGGGAAATACACCACCCCACCAAATGAATACAGCCACTGCCCGTCCAGATCGAGGCGTTAACATGACTCAACGTTTGTGCTTTTGAATAAATATCATCAGAGCCTCCTCCCACACACGCTGCAGATCAGAGTCCACAGCACAGCTCCACTGTCGGTTGTACAAACATGGATCTGTTTACATGTGGGACGCTGAGAAACCGGCTTCACGCTCAATGAACGATGAGATGTTTTTATGAGATTGCGGCAGGTTGACCTTCAGAGAGGTCGGTTGGAGCGGTGCCACACACGCCGGCCCGCTTCGCCCGCTGTCTGCTCGTTCTCGGGAGATTTTTTTGTTTTGTTGACTCATTTGACTTTGTTGTGTTTTTTTTTGCTGTACGGCTCAGAATAGCCGAGCAAATTTGTGTAACGTCATTATGAGGTGATGTGAACGTTCAGGGAGAGTTGCTCCATCCATCTTTCATCGCAGACATCCACAGTGTGGTGGGATGGATCGATGGGACGGCACGAGTCACCCTCACACTTAGTTTTCAAAATAAGAGCGAGAGAACAGAAGAGAACCATCGGATGGTCGTAAAGAAGGTCAGAATCTGTTGTTTCAGGCCGGCAGCTTGAGCTTGACTGAGATTTTAAATAAAGATTGAGTGGCCTCAGACTCAATTTGGCTTCGATTATGTATTTAATTGTGAACTGTAACTCATAACCTCCTATTTAGAAGTAGATTAAATTGAGCCAAAAGCCCAATTAAAGCGGTTTGACTCATCTCTAAATGTAGGATATGTTTTCATGAAATAACACTTTCCCACATTATCAGCCCTGTTGTGTTTAAGGGCCTTTTAAACATACTCAGGTTGTGTCTTTAGGGTCCAAAGTGTCTGGACACGTCGACAATCTCCTGTGAATAAAATTGTTATCGGGCTTTTTAAGTTTATTTTCAGTATTTACTTCGTATCAGCGGTGCACACTTGTCCTCCTGAGTGCCGTGCCAGGAAATTGCATCGCCACCCCGTTAGATATTAAACATAAAGTGGATAAGTGAGCACTTCTCAAAGGAGCAGAGGCCGAACTGAAAACCGTAAACCAGCTGCTATCATCCACGATTATCGTAAGGAAATTTATGTTGGGTGTTGAACTTGAGATTTGAAAGTTATTCTATGTTCACACGTCATTGACCCATTTCATTGAGATTTCTGTACAAGAGACATTTTATTTTTTCAGTTTCTCCTTTTTCTGGTTTGTTTTTGTAAGTTTTTGTTTGTGTATATGAAAGTTCGGTATATTTCCAGCATGAGTAAGCTCTGTTTGAATTCTGCTACCTGTATTTTGAATTCCTTGTATACAAACATTTATAGATATATTTGATCCTATTTTCACGATGTTCTCTGAGCCTAAGCTTCTTCCTGTTAATTCCATAACAGTTTTAATTCCTGTCTGTTAGCAATTCGGCCTCCACAGGTTTGCTCCAGACAAAATGTCTTTGTACTCGTGCAGCGACGACTAAGATCTCAAGTTGAATCTGAAAAACTAAGTGTTTCAGACGGAGGCTGAACAGAGGAGCTGCAGCATGTGATGTGCTTTCTGATCATTAGAGCCTGTAAACATTTCCAAGTAAGAACATAATGAAGCTGAGCAGAATGCGTCGCCTTCAGAGAATCGCAGCGCGAGTTGTGCAGTGAGAAAAGAAAAAAAACACACCCTTATTATGATGCAATGCGTCAAACAACATTTCGTTTTGTTATTTGTCGAACAAAATCCTCAAATTGAGTGTGCAGAGTTCAGAAGGAGCTGGATATCACTGCTTTTTTAATTTCTGTCCCTGCCGATGTCGTGGATGTTGCTCTCCTGGATCACTCACCCTGGGAGGACGGATCATCGACCCCCTGTGAGGATTCCCCTTTAAAAAAACATGCATACTGAGTCATGTACATAAATAGATAAGCTCCTGCGTGCGACACGCGGTCGAGCCGCTGTCCTTGAAGGTCGTGGGCAGTTGGCCTGAAGAGACTGAGGAGGCAGATCGGACCGTGAGAAGATCCACAGTGACAGCACATCAGTGTGAGGCCTCTTCACCAACAGCCCCCCCTCGTTACCACACTGTCACTCTGGAAGTGTGCAGACATGCATGCAAGTAGCCACACACACACACACACACACGCCCGTACACACAAACACACTCTTTATGGAGGTTGACTATGTAGGGCAGCCTCCTTCCCTGTGTGCAGCGCTGACATTGACACACGGTAACAGAGGAGATTCGCTCCCTCACAGGATCGGTCCCTGGTTTATTTTGGGCCCGGTGGGTTTCATGGAGCGGAGTGGCTCCCTCCTGGGGGGGGTTGAACATGGGGAAGTGGGGGGGGGGTTTAAAGATCCTGACTGAAGCTCTGAATGTTCAGTTCTGCAAGAGTCAGCAAAAACATTCCATTCCCCTAAACTTGAGCTAAAAGTCCATTTATATATAAATCTGTAAATCCAACTTTCAGATTTTGCCTCATCGTGGAAGTGATATTTGAAAGTGACAGTGTCCTGGTACTAGAATTTAATTTGATACTGTAGATTTGTGGTAATTACAGATGACAAGTAAGAATGAACTGAGGCTTTTCATGAGAGGTGCAGCTGCCTTCAGGCGTCTGTGGCTCAGGAGGTATGACGGTCGTCGACACTCTGAAGTGTCCTTGGGAACCAAATTGCCTCTGATGGCTGTGCCGGCAGTTTATGAATGGTGTGTGATAGAAGCATAGACTATAGGATCTATATATATAGGAGCGCTGCATGTGAATGGGTGAATGGGACTGGGAAGAGCTTTGAGAGCTGGAAAAGCTCCAAATAAATACCCTCCATTTACTATCTACTGCTCGTACAAGCAAAAAACCAAAAGGAATTCCAATTACACATCTTTATTTTCATCCGAGGATCCGAGAACATGCACCAAACCAAACACATACCGAGTGAAGGCATTTATCCCCATGTTAGCTTGACTTGTTTAATTAGCATCAGAACATTATCCAATGAATTGCATGAGATGTTTTTTCCCACGAACATGCAAACAGACTGAGGCGCCTTATTCACATCAGCCGTCCAATGTGGGATACAGGGGCGGGAGGGGGGGGGGCTCTTTCATCTTTAAATTCACAATGTCGGTCAAGTCAAAAGATTGATTATATTCAAACTCAAGCTAAAGTAGTGAGCGGACATGGGGTGGTAATTGTTTTATCACAGTTATTTAAAGCACACACAGATTGTTATTCTCTTAAATGTCTCAGTTTGAATGTGTTTCTATTCCTCCTGTAAATCACGTCTGAATGATGTCGTGCAAATACACATTCAGGTTCTCACCCTTAAACACTTTTTTAGGTTTCTCAGTGGGAGCTCTCTTTGTGTGGGCGCCGGGTTGTGAGTGTGTGTTTGAGAGCAGCGCGGTGGAATGACAAATACTGAAAACAGATTTATGTTGGGAGAAAACGTGGAGCAAGATGAGAAAATAACCATCAATCAAACACCAATCACAATTTGTAATGTACTTTTAAACAGAGCAGGATCATTATTGACCATTCTGACTGTTTCATTTTGTCTTTACACTGATTTAAAAGCAGTGAATGCACTACGGTGCAATCTGAGGATGTGTTTTCTTAGTTTGTGCTGCCTCTGCCTCATCAATAACGCTCCTGAAACAAACTCGCACAACAACAGCGACAAATTAGATTCCGACAAAGCACGGCATAGATCACAGAGGACTTGACACAGTCGCTGTGGTGCGGCCCATCAGTCAGACGCTCATATTGTAACAGTACGGCAGCAAAGAAGAAGGTTTTATTTATCGGCTGTCGAGCTGCAGACACGGCACCGAGCAGAGATTTGTGCGTTAACCTGAAAAAGACACAAGTCTCTGGGTTTGTCTCCGGCTTCAGACGTGTCGCGTGCTGGAGAGGATTCATCAGCACGAGGATCATTAAGAGAATTTATCAAAGAACGAGAGTTGTGTGAAAACTACTGAGCTGATTTTCATCACACGTAGGGATGGGCCTCGGAGGAGCACATTTCATTTTGGTGCAGATATTTTTCTATTTCTTTAGCATCGCAACAAAGGACATTTCTACACAGGGAAAAAATGCACAAATCCTTAATTTCCCACTGTTTAGAATGATGTTTTATGACAAATATATAATTCAAGTTATCAGACCACTGATATTTCTATAAGAACCAGACAGTGATGTGTAGGATTGCTTGGCCTTGGTGCAGATATGCACTCTACTGAATGGCACCGTGTTCTATTTACACTTTAATTAACTGCTGCTTATTTGAATAAATGCTCCACTGGCTTGTACGGTGAAATGAAAAATGTCTGTAGCATGTAATTTATAAATATATAAGAACTCCATATGTCCATTAGCTTTATTGTTTTGAAGGCTGCAGCCGGGGAGTTAATCCCTTAATGTATGATGTGTGCAGCCACATTATATATATTACATATTTAAGACTGAGATTAATTGTCAAACTATCATTTGTTTCCCGTTCAAACGTTTTTTTTAAACTTCTCAGTGTTTTGAGAATAAATTGTAAAAAATCAAACTTAAGTATATTTATCACAGCGGCTACTTTGACATTGCTATCTCTAATAACCGATGACTCCATTGAAGGAAACTCCAGTTATTCCAGTTAACTTCAACATGTTACTGGTAAATGAAACAGAGCCACCATTAATGTCATTTAATCCATCTGTTCCCTTTTGTGATTATTATCCTCATCATCATCTCCTATCAGCAGCCACCACTCAACAACTTGAATGTGATCATCTTTTAACCCTTTTTATCTTCCTTATATGTCTTTATGATACTTTATCTGCTCCACTATTTCTCTTATTTTTCATTGGTTTTCTTTTTGGCTCCTCCTCTGTTCATGTTAGTCTGTGAATTTGAATCGGGTTTGAAGGAAGTGGGATTACTTTCTTTTAAAAATGAGAATTCCTCTTGTTCTCTACGTGTAAAATGCCATAATGTCTGGCCTCAATAAAACATCGGTAAAAGTTCAAGATCGATGAAATTACAATCTGGAAATGGTCTAAAGGATTAGAATCATGAATAACAATACACAAATGTATATTAGAACATACAAATTAATTCCAATTCATTCATTATTCACCATTAAAGGACATATTTACATGTATAAACAAAGATATTATTCAGTGGACTGATTATGCATAATGAGAAATGAACAAAAAATCAGCAGCTGAATATTAAAGCGAATTGAGGGAATGTTGGAGCGTTTTTTTTTGTGATATGGTGTTTGTGTGTAACTGAACTAGACAAAAAGGGTTTTGTAAGTAATCGTCATCACCATGCAAAGAGAGAGAGAGAGAGAGAGAGAGATGAGAGAGAGAGAGAGAGAGAGAGAGAGAGAGAGAGAGAGAGAGAGAGAGAATAAAGCACAGGGACATAGAGTTTTCAGTAACCCACAAGATTTACACTCAGAATATGAAACAGTTTGCAGCAGTGCCCCAAAAATAGGAAAGTGTTGCAAAAAAAAACGAGACGAGCACAAGAGCGTTCCCACTCGGGTAAACAAAAGAGCACCGGGCGGCCATCTTGAGATTTTCCCCCCCGAACATTATAAATGTTTCATGGCAGAAGCAATTAATTCCTATTTTGGAGAAGAGCAAACGCGGCTCTATAAAAAGGTATGGTCCTGAGATGCATACGTCACTTCTGACCTAGATTCAGTTGTTTTTCTGTTTGGAAAAAGAAAGTTTACCAATTTAAAAACCACAGAGAGAGAGAGAGAGAGAGGGAAACTCTTCTTTCACAACTTGGGAACTGTTTGGGAACGATTCTGTTTGATCAGCCTTGTTGTAAAAGGCTGGTGTGAAATATGAATTGGAGGAATAAAACCATTTAAACCAAGGAAATAATCAGTGGAGTCATGTTGTGTTGTTTTTCCATAAGCCTGTAATACTATGTATGGACGGCACGGCAACACAAATTGCATTCGGATGAAAGGAGTGTTTGTCCTTCAACGTCAAGGTCTCGGAAGAATAATCCCTGTGACAGCAAACATTCACCCGGCTGAAGTGTCCCTGACAGGAAGCGCTGGATCCCGGAGAGAGAGAGTTTCTCCCGTGGGGATAACACGAGGATCGTGAAACTCAAATCAAACCACGGGGCACCACCAGGGCTGCAAAGGGAAACCATGCACGGGGAGACAGGTGAGGGTAAACAGGAAGGTGGAACTTTCTTTGCAACTTGGCCATGAATTGCTGAAGAAAACTATTTGGAGAGGTTTTTGGGTTAAACAAAATAGAAGCATTGGCAGAGAGGAAATTGCTCGTAGAGGAAACGCGTTCCCTGGAGGACGAGGCAGAAGAGGCTCAGAGAATGAACAGGGAAATGAAGCTCAGGGGAAGAACACTCTCTTTTTACAAACTGTGCCAATCAACCAATTTATACAGAAGTTTCTCTGATGAAATTTGTTTTTGTAATTTGTTTCTGAAATAAATCCTTGAAAATGTATTGACGTTTATTTATCCGCAAAATAAACCACAAACTCCTTTTACTGTGGAGTTTGTTTTATGTTTTCTTTTCACGTTCGACTTTCACAAACACGCTGGAAACCAACGCATCTGAAAACTCGCTGTGTTTTGCCAGATCTTGCAAAGATAGATATAAAGAAACAACGTGTTTATGGCTGTTTACACGTCAACTGTGCGGCGACAGCGTCTAGACGGCCAAAATAAAGCAGAGGGAATTAGGTTGTCATGTTTCCATCCCTGCTGATCGGAGTCAGAGGCGATAAAAACCTAGGAATGATTCCCATTAACAAACTACAGTCTCCCCCAGCTCATTGCGTCTTTTCATCCAATCACAACCTGACACACTCGCCTTGAACCAATCACTTGCAGATTGTCAAACTTTAAAAAATTCCCACGTCCACCCCAGCCTCCAACTTCCTGTTCCATTCCACCAGCGTCCACGCTCCTTCATACCTGAAACGTCTTTTCCTCCTGTTCACAATAAATCACATTTTATGGTAATTCAGTCACTCTTATTGGTTTCTGTACAAGTCTCCTGATTTAAAGTGTTTTTAAACCTGGAACAAACAGAAATAGAGCATTTTCAGAGTGTCAGCACTGCTTAGGAACATCCCATCACAATATAACACGGTTAGTTCTCAGGGTCAAGTGATAAAGTCGACCTGAAAAGTGAAGCCGATTCTTCGAAGCCCCCGGAATCAACAAATGAGAGTAAACAAAACAAAATCAATGTATTACCTTCTCTGAGAAAACAATGCAATACATCAAATAGGCAATGTGCTCTGTGCAGGTGAACAGGAATTACTTCTAAGTGGTTTCACCGAGGGGCGGATTTTAGATTAGAAAAAGCAACTTGTGCTCCCAGCAGCAGCCGGATGATATTTGACCTGTTACTGTTTAGTCTCTGCACCTGAATGCATCACGGGGAGTAGCACAGATAAGCACAGTTACATGCCCGGCAGCGAGGATACACCCTGGAGCAGCCACCTGTGTCCTCAAAGATTTGGATTAATATATTACAGCCGTCCACACGGCTAATATCCTGAAGTGTAAAGGGGAAAGAAAGGAAGCCAGTGGTGTTGGATGACGAATCCATAAAGATGAGTTAATGTTCCATGAGGGAATAGCTATGGTGGTTTTAGGAGTTAGCCATACATCACCCTCTATTCCTCAAGTAAGAGTTTCCACAGGCGAGTGTGTGCTGAGACGGTTTCTGAACGGCAGGATGGGATGTTGCAAACACACGGGGTCAAGTGTTCGTTTATAAAGGTCGCGCCACGAAAATCGCACAAACACAAAAATACCTTCACTTCTACTTGTGCAGATATTTACAGAGAGCAGACGTGACCGAATCTGCAGCCGAGCCAAGACGAGAAGGGAAGGAAGAGGAGTTTTCTTCTTGATCAAACACATTTTATCTTCTGTTTGACCTATCAAGTTTGAGCAGACTTTGGTTTTCCACAGGTAAACGGTCTGTGTTGACATTAAAAAAACATGATTCACATTCAGCCAGATTTGATGGGTTCTTTCTTGATCCATATCTGCAAGATTTATCAAAATCGGTTTTGTAGTTTTTGTGTATTTCACCTTTTCCTTACTTTTTAAACTGAAAATGAAAATAGAAATGAAAACAGGGAAAGCTCTGCAGCGATAATATGACAAAACTTTGAAAAAAATCGTTTTAAAATAATAAATCGTCTGTGTTTAAATAAGATAAGCGCCTGCATACATGTGCCTCACAAGATACAGGATCCCATATATGTATATATGTATTCATCTCCAAACTATCTCCACATCTCAATGTCCCCAGGGTAACGAGAGGGAAATGAGGGTTTTTGTAATTTAGTTAATTGACCATTGAAACCCGTTTAATATATGAATGTGGGACAGTTTGATCTGTGGACATTAATCTGTGATCATTTCAAAGTGATGGTGACTTTTGAAGGGACGTGAGGACCTGAGTGTGCAGCACACGCACAATGAGGAAGGGAAACTGGCCATAGACATCCTTTGTTCACAATGAGGGAGGGTATTGGGAGTTTGTTAAGTTAATACCGCTCCAGTTTGAGAACATAAACTTAAATACAGATTTTATTATTTTCCTTAGATGAAGAATAAACCCTGAATCCCTTCCGATCCTCAGAGTCGTCAGTGTTGGAGCAGCTGTGTAAATCACAGCAGGACAGAGATGTTTATTCTCTATTTTATCCATTCACGTCACGTCTATCATTCCAATCATTTAAGTTCTTTCATCTGTTCAAGAAAAAACCACCACAGGGACAATAACAGATGGGAAGAAGACTTTCTTTTATTTTTCTCAGGCTTTTGTTTGATTGATTTTCTCCGACAGACAAGACGAAGCTGGAACATCTGATGACGCACAACATTCATTAAATGTTTGTTAAAATGGTTTTTAGTAGTTTTTCCTCACTCTTGCTGAGGGTTAAGGACAGAGGATGCCACACCCTGTTAAAGCCCTATGAGATGAATGTAATTTGTGAATATGGGCTATACAAATAAAATTTGATTGATTGATTGATTGATTTATGGAGATTTTATTTGTTTGTGTTAAAGCACGGTTTACTGATTTGTGTAAGGTTTGTGTCGGGCCTGTTTGAAACATGAGTGTTACCTCATGAATCATTATCACCATCATCAATAGCTCAATATATTATTCAGTCATTCATTTTCATCATGTAATGTTCCTATCGCTGCTGTTTTTATGATATAATGATAATAGACAGTTTAATGTATTAACCCTTATTCAACCCAATAACAAAATAAGGGATGGTGTAAGGTTGCGTTGCCATGACAACAGCGGTGCATACATTTGTGTACATCACGATCAGAAAGTGTTCCTGCTCACCTTTAATGACTGGAACTCAGATGATACTTATGATGTTGGAGACTAATATTACAAATAATTTAATATAAATGCTTTATTGAATGATACAAAATCGAATCTGCAATATCCACATTACAAAAGTGTATATTTGTAGAACTGAAGTCAAATGTTATCTGTAGAATTAAGACCATTTTTTTTTGTTATAATTGTGTGGGAAGATAGAACCAAAGAACAACAGTGACTTACAGCACTTATCAACAATTTGCTCTCCATGTTAAGTCAATGAGATGAATGAATGAGTGGTTTCTGCTGTGGAGGAACTTCCCCACCCCCCCCCACACCCCCCCCACACACACACACACACACGCACACACACTGAAGGGATGAAGTGGAACGCTGACCACGAGCCTTATCGCTCAGTGACCAACCTCTACAATGCTCCTGTGGCTCAATAGGAGAAAATCCTCTGCAGCGGAATTCAGCCTCCTCAGGAAACTGGAGATTTTAAGACCTGTTTTTCAGAACGAAGTGTCCACATACTTTTGGCCACATGATGGTCAAGGTTCTCTGTATTGCTTCTTGTTGCAGATGGAACCTAAAATAAGATTTAAGCCACAGAAGTCCAGCCTCTTCTTTAAACCTGGGTCTTTTCAGATTCTCCTCCTTTAGCTGTGGCTTCAGTCGTCCTCTGCTCCAGCACTTTACTTAAATCCAACTTTGTTAATCTGTGATATTCACTAAAAAGCTGATTTCTTTCCGATATCCACACATTCAACCTTTCATCACATTACACAAAGATCAGATTGAGGCGGTTGTGAATTCCCCAAACTCCGCCGGTGGCGTGCTCTGAGGGATTAGGTGTTTGAACAAAGCAGGTTTGTTAAAGTTACACGTGAAACTGGAAAATCACTTGTTCTCCGCATCCCGGCCCGATGACATCATCCTGCAGCCATAAACACACCCGGATGACTTTCAAATGCAATTGGCCCGGCGGCGTGATATAACAATCCCCAACGTGAAATGTAATTTTCCTTCACCACTTAAGATATCACATACCAAGACAGTGAAAGGGGCATTATGGAATTATTCATCGTGCACGAGTGTTTTATACACACACACACACACACACACAGACACACACACAGGCTCATTATATACACACACCTAGCTTTGATGGGAATATCTTTATTAATTTCACCTCCCCTGAAATCCAATTACTAACAGAATGGCGGCTTTCTGCTCATTATATTTCATATTGATCAGTGCAGGTGAGGCTCACCGGCTGATTGCTTTTCAGTTGGTCCAAGTGTTTTCTGATTGTTTCATTGATGTAAAGGAGCATTTAGCTTCTTCTTATAAAGAAGCCAAGTGGCAGAATAAATACCGTGTGACTCGGAGGAATAACCGAACGTTGAGTCTTCATTTCAGCACCGCACCAGCTCTAATAAGGACTCTACCAGAGTTGTACTTCAATAAACAAGGCCGGGTTGTTAACCTGTCATAAAGTTTATAAGTTGGGATCACATCCTCAGAGGAGGTGAGCAACACGAGGAATCAAACTGTGTACAATCAGCTGATCCTTTGTCAGCAGATAATGATGACGAAATAAAGATTGCAGCCGTTTTAAAAACAAAAAAATGGAGAATCTGTCTTTGATTTAAACCTCGCCGGAATCAACGGAATGTAACAGAGAGATAATTGTGAATATTAACATCTTTTCAGAGTGAAACAACTGCGATGAGATAGATTAAATGCATTTTGCTGTAAAAAGTAAAACTACAACCACGGAGAGCACGTATCTGATCTCCCCATGTTAGTGCAAGTGAAAACCTGTAACACTGGATCCAGGTTCATCCAGATCCACATCAGTCCTGTAGGTTTTGTGTAATCCTGCTAAATAACAAACAGTCAAACGAATACAGAGGAAGATTTATCTGCAACAGGAGCATCACGTCTCCCACTATTTGTTTCTGTGCAAGAAGAGCTGCACTTTCTGTCAGAGGCCAGAAGTGCTGTGTGTTATCTGATTCTGCCGGCAGTTCACAAGGTTTAACAACGGCTTTGTGACCCTGCACACGAGCAGATAATCTGGGCCGAACATCGGCCTCCACCAAGGTCCCAGATCCACGAGTCTCTAGGTTAGAACCATCTTTTTCTTAGTTCTCTTATTTTTCCATTTGTCATCATAATAACACTGCTGTGGTTTTGAAGAACTGAGAAGAAACCACATTTTGCTCTCATCCATCTCATCTCATCCTCCCTTCATGTACAGGAGGCTGTGTAAGGACATCCACGGTCCGACAGCTCAGCTCACAGCAGCTCTGCCAGATGTTCCTCCACGCCCTCATAGACCAGCCTGGAAAATCTGGATGTGTTCCTGGAATCCCATCGGCCGCCGCTGTCCCCTTTGCTTGATTGAAAGAAGGTTACCTGCAGGTCAGAGGGTTTTTGATGAGTCACAAACGAGGGTTCAAGAGGTAAATACTTGTAAAAGGTTGTTCCGGGGTTATGATGACACAATAATGCGGGAGAAAACAACCACAGACACACACACACACTTTAAAGTCGTGGAGAACACACACAGAGTAATCTCCACACGCTGAAAACAGAATGTCACCTTCAACGCCTTTTATTTTCAGTGGAAAGTGTAAAAACGTCCGATTCACATGTTTTCTCCTTGTGTTTGAGTTTTATTTGTCAGAGGACGCGAGACGACTTTTAAAAAGGTAAGCGAGTACATTTTTATAAACTTTAAAGACTTTTACAGCAGACACGCAGACGTCTTCCTCAGCAACTTTCTCAAGGGTATTTATTCATCTCACAATCCACAACTCTAAAGAACTTTAAACACTCACTGGTCCGAAACGAAGTGAAGTGGGAGAGACACCGACTGGGTTCAAAGAAACTCTCAGTTTGACTTCACATTAAACTGTTCTGACAAAGTTTAGGATTTTATTGACTGAGCAATTAGTTGTAATAGTTGTAATAAACCCGTTATTACGACGATTTAATTTTTTTGTAAAATTATTTTCAGTCTTTAAGAAATAAAGAATCCGCTTTGAATTTATTACTTTTACATTTTGGCAGCTTGGTATCACAACCACAGACGGTATAAAGATGGACCACTCAGTAGTGATGGGGTTGTGCCGATACACCCCTACGACCAATCACGAGTCAATATCACCTGTCAATCATAGTGTTTCACCACATTTTATTAGCAACAAATAACGAAATAAATAATTTGGCCCTTCAAATTTAATTGAAATATACCTTTTATTTTTATACTTTATTGTCTTTTTACCCTTGTTTAGATAAGTGCTATACAAATAAAGTTATTATTATTATTATATTTCCTTTGTGTAGCTTCCTCTTTATTTATCAAACAAAACCTTTTATTCTACCCCCAGTTATTTGGGAGCTGTTCCCCCTGAGCGCCTCCTGCTCCGTGTGGATCTCTGAACACGTCTCTGCAGGAAACACACAGCTGTAAATTGCTCTTTTGTCTCGTGTGCGTTCACGGGCTCTTCTTTAGTTTCTCTGTCTCCTGTTTAAATCCACACGATTCATCAGGGTAACTGCATTTGGATGATTCATTGCTGTCTGACTCAAAGTTATAGCGGGGGAGGGTGTTGGGGAGGCAGAGCTCCTGCTGTGCTTTCTATCTCCAGCATTTTAAACAAGTTGTGTCATGAAACATTAATCATCATGTCTGGAAAAATAAAGTGATTATTTTTGCGTTTTACTTATTGAAGTCGTATTTGTTTCTTTTTATTTATTTTTTCAGATACAGACTTCAAAACAATGTTACAGAGAGAAGGTGGAAGACATCTTCACTGCGGGGGGGGTTTATCTGCAGCGTGTTCATATTCAAAACTTGATATCAAACTGTAAAGGAATTTTTAACCAAATGTATTTTCATTTTTGTACTTTCCTACTTTCTTTCATCACATGAAGCTCAACAACAAGCCAACAGATATTAAACTGTGCGTCTCTAACACGTGAAGGTTTCCCCCTCAAACATATAACTTTAGATTAAACACATACCTTTGGGCATTCGGAATTAAATATAGAACTGAAATATGTTCGGGCCTGGGTATATTCTCAGTGCGTGACTGACATGTTTTGTGCTTTTTCATTAATCTTTCACACGAGGCAAACTTTCAGGTCAGTGTTGTGATACAGTGCAGGTTGATAATGCACCGTCCACAGCTCATGCAGCTTGTATGAGCGCATGAAAAATTCATAGCCAGGTCCATTTTATTCTACTTTAGGTTTCCTCAAGTGTATATATATATTTTAAAGTTTTTTATGTTGGATTACTTTCATACTGACCTGAGCAAGAACAGAAAATGCTTCAGCGTCACGACACTTGGATTTAGAAAGAATCTAAAAATGATAAAAGCCAAAGCAGTGCAGAACACTTTGTCATTCCAGCTGAAACAGAAGAGGTTTACTGCTGAGCTGCTGCAGGAGAGCCGACGTCCCTCAGAGGTTTGGCTTTTGCCTATTTTTAGGTTTGTATTATGTGGCTGCCAACGTTGGACTAGTTCAGCTTTGAATCCATCTGGAGAGGTTACCTGCTCCTCCTCCTCCTCCTCCTCCTCCACTGCAGCATGTGGAGCCACTAAGCCTCCTTTGTTGACAGCCCTTAGTCATTTCCCCCCGTAATTTTTCTCCCTCTGCTTAATCTAAAAATACCTTTGTTAAGTCTGAAGCCATTTTGCTCTTCTGACATGTTTCCTTACGTTCTTGTTTTTTTTAAATCGACTGAAATCTGCCTTTTGATCCGTCTCTATGACAGCGTTGATGTTCCCTTCAACTCTGTCACCAACTTTCACAGACACACAGATGAGGTGGTTTCGTTATCGTTAATTGTTTATAAGTTACAAAATGAAAGGCAGGCGACACGATGGATAGAAATTAAAAAGGATTTATATCCAAAGAGGACAGACGTGCAAGCAGCAGACGTTTTGCAATGATTCAGCTAAATAGAGCGATGTAGTCAGACCATATGCTAAAGGTCAGAGATCTCCCCACATTGGGATTAAAAGCCTTTAATTTGAACCTTTTATCGTCATTTTGAGGCCATTTTCCTGACGCTCCTTCACAACCTGACGGGAGGAGAGCAGCACTTTGTGTCGCTCTATCATTCCAGCTCGACACATATAATTAAACGATTTACAGCCTCAAATCCACATTTAAAAATAATACTTCTGCGAGTGCGTGTGACAGGTTGAGCCTCTTTTCACTTACTGGAGAAATTTGAAAGACCTGAAGGAGCATCTTACAAGAAGAGAGTGTGTGCGTTAGTGTGTGTCTGTGTGCACACTGCTGAATAGCTAGAGGACACTTCTTGAGAACTCTCCTTTTAAAAGCTGACTGAGGTTTTAGAATATTAATAAAAAAGTATTGGATTAGAATATTAGCAGTTTGTTCCTCTCTCATCATATAGTGGAAATCCAAAACGAAAACGGCAGGGTCCCACAATACCAAGGAAAATAAAAAAAAACATGACTGAATACATTAAGGATATCTTTATTATCCCAGAGGGGCAATTTAAATAGTTAAATTGAATTTGCTCGTCCAGAAAGCTGGCGGCTCTTTGAGAAGCGTTCTGCGACAAAAATAATGGTTGAATTTACCGTAATGCAACGTGATAGCATCGATCATTAAACCAGCCTTCACTCGCTGGAACTTTCCACACTCTCAGTTTAGCTTTGTGTTATGTGTTATATGGAGCCTTCTTCTAGATGCTGGAATTCAGGTATCCAGTCCTTATGCTCAGAATTCTTGAAGCTCTTTTTCCTGAGCAGGGTTCAGTGAAGTTTTGGGGACAGTGTACAGGTATTTAAGTGGTTTGTGCTGAATCATCATGTGGAGGGGACAATGGAGACCGGTGATCCTGAGCAAAGGCCGGCAAAATCCACAAAGGAAAACTAGAGTGTCAAAAAGTGTTATTACCAGTTTGTTATCGAACACGATTACCTGGCAATATGAGAAGTTGTGGTCGAGCTGCTCTTAATGTACTGCAAGACTGAGGCTGTAGAGCAGCAACAATGAGCAAAGCACACACACACACACACACACACACACACACACACACACACACACACACACACAAACATCCTGATACTGACAAAACCAAAGCTATAAATGCCAGAATCCCACATGATGAGACCATTAAGGTTCCTTTATTCTGACTTTACGTATGAAAGGAGATACAATGCACTTCCTGCGTACGCCGATGCATCTTATGTTGACATAGTTGTCAGGTAATACATCCAGTAGAGGGCAGCACAGAGTCGAGGTTTTCTGACAACAACAACCATGGCGACAGTGGAGGAGTCTTGAGATAATGCTCATCTCTAGGAAGTGGCAGATCACATAGACCAATGCAGTTTCTTTTCTTAATTTGCAAATTCCGCCATCATTGACATTTCTTCTTGTTCTACGGTCATCTCCCTTTAACTTTGAGCTCCACCCGTCTGTTTTGTTCATATCTGTGAGCTCTCCGAAGACGTGCGCATTCACGGGCAAAATTACCGCAAAGTACAAGCAGAAGGCCTCGTGTGTTTCTGTATCTGCAGTGAACGTAAACGAGTCTTTAACGGGGTCGAGGGTTGTTCCAATGTCACAGAACTGGAGTCACTCTTTCATTAAATACCTCCACTTGCCAGGAATTCGCTCACCATTCATTTGTTTGGATTTAACTGCAGTAGGTCAATCAATAATAATAAACGAAAGACATCCGACAGCCAGGTAATAGCTCCGGTGATGACTAATCTGATCGGTGTTAGTCCCCACAGGACAGAAGCCATGATTTCCTCGGCGCTACATGACAACCACATCTGTCTCAGCGTGTGATACGGCGATGGGAAATGATGTGGGCGTGCACGGTGCTCGACCTCGGGGACCGAGCTGCTTCAGCGCGAGAGCAACGCAGCCAAGGAATACGAAATGGAAATGAGCAAACGAAGAACGCTACTGTAAAAAACCTACAAGAGGAGCTGGAATATGTTAATAGGAATTGCCTGGAGTACAGTATTTGCATTGCACCGCGTATCATTGCTGCAGAGGCATAGGGGGGTGGGGGGGGAGGGATGTTTGGAGTGTGACTGCCAGGAAACACAAGAGATGTACACGCAGGATTCCAGGCAGACACCAGGAACCCTGTGGTCTCGAGTGTACAGAGCAGAAACACACAACTTTGCACGGCTGACATTCTCTGGAATGTAAACATCTAACCGTACGTGAATTCATAATAACAAATCGGTGCCATAGAGGTTCAATGGTCGACAGGAGAGTCGGTAGAAGCTGTTGTTTCGGTAAATGTCATCAAGGTGGAAAACAGGATTGGCTCGCTTTTCTGGTAATTTGGGTTTTAATTTGGTATTTGATGCTATAAAAATGGGATTAAACATGATAATTGACAGCTGAGACTGAATTATTATTGGCTGGATCTTGATGTTGTGGCTCCATCCCGTTCGCTACTGGCTCCTAATGCACAAAATGGAAGAATTCGTAAACCGGATTGTTTGGGATCCACGTCTGGAAGTGGAGATGCCTCGTCCATGTTTACATAACGTCTGTGGGAAATATCTGTAAATTATTAAAGTGTTATATGAGAAAACAACACTTATGTTGCGGTGTCAACAGATGAAAGTCATCCCGGCATAGTTTTTGCATGGGTATACAATTTACTGCCTGTAATACGGTAGTTTATGTTTATTAGAATGCACATTTTCCATCAATAGTGTGAGGTTGAAGTTAAGTTAATTCGTGCTTTTATTTTGATTAACTAAAACTGTGTTTATAATGTTTATAGTTAAGTTATTTACATATTTATGTTAACACATTAATTATTTACATATTTACACCTTTTAATATTTCATAAGACCAGGAGTAATGATTGTGTTGAATCTGCCTCTGAGGTTTTTTCACCTTTCCCTTCCTCTGAGGCCTTTCTGGCCTCTTATTGGGTCATTCAGTCACATGAGAGCGAGAAGCAGGAAGTGTTTGTTGGTGTTGTAGATGGAGAAAGAGACCCGCCTCCACCCTGTTGTTCCTTCACGTTAAGAGTTACACAAGTATTCAACCAACTGCAACCGACAACTGTCACAGCTGTCAATCACGTCACATAGACTAGTTATTATAGCAACAAATATCTAGTTTAAACCAATCGTACAAGAGAAACAGTTGAATTACACAAACTGCCTCAAATTACACAAACAAGGGAGGTTTTAGTTTGGTCAAGGCCCTCATCCACTAACATGGAGGAGGCAGAGTGTCACCTGACAGTTACCAGCCACCAGGCCCCTATATCCAGTCTGTAGGTCAAACCATGAGGTTCTGCCAATAAGTTGTTTCTAATAATTACTTTTTCTCCTAAATGATATTCAAGAAAAAGTAAAAGTAAATCCTTGACATGAATCCAGCTGTAATAACACAGTGTGTCTCAGTGTCCCTCTCACATCTGTACTAAATGTCTTTAATGGACCATTTTGTGGCCATTTCCTTTCTCGCTCTCACTCGACCCGACAGGAAGAGAGAAGCACTTTCTGTTGCTCTGTCGTTGCAGCTCGACACGTTGTATTTAAAGTAGATTACAGCTTCAAATCCACATTTTATAATATTTCTTCAGCAAGTGTGTGTGACAGGTTGAGACGTGTTTCACCAAGATGTGAAGAACCGTCTTACAAGAAGAGCGAGTGTGTGTGTGTGTGTGTGTGTGTACTGTTGTGTGTCTATCTTTGTCAGTACTTTAGGAGGTAATTTCTGGAACATGAGGACCTTTCCCTGAAGCTCTCACATCTCCAAAAGGCTAACTGACGTTTTAGACTTATAGAGAAAAGAATTTTGCACTACAGACAAGACAGGATAAGGAACTTAGGTTTAAAAGTTAAAGCAATTGGATTTGCACTTCCAGAAAGCTGGCAGCCATGTAAGAAAACATTTAGCACAAATAATAATGCTCAAATTGGCCTTAATGCAACTGGAGAGCATCTTCCTCTGCCTGCTGAACTTCTCTACCTCAACATTCTCAGTTTCCCGGTGTCATCTACCTGATCTGAGTTCAGCTCCCGACACGTAACGAGACAGAGACCTCAACACTCAGCAGCACAGAGAGATAGTGGATTTGAGTTTGTATAAATGATCATCATGCAGACCACTACATCTATACCACTACATCTATGGCAGACATGTTTAAATGGTTATTTCATGGGTGAAGTAATATCAGATATGTAGATGTACAAATAGAAAAACATAGCCAAATTACTTTGTATATCCATCTTGTTTTCTTTCTGTTTTTAATGCTAGTTATGTTCTTGCAATGATATTTTCCACTGGTTTTAGATTGTAGAGTATTGAAATGATTTTTTTCTTTGCTTGTTGTTTGCTTGAAGAATGTGAGAATAACTACACAACAAATTGTCCCTCAGGTTATTTTCAAGAAATCCTTGATATTTTCAGTTAGTTTTCACAGTTAGTTTTTTTCTCAGTATTTTAAATACAGCTGTGAGACCCTGAATTTCTCTCTTTTTCCAACTCTACTTTATGATCTGTTTATTTGCACAAATCAGTAAATGTTTTTATTTGAACACCAGAAGGGTTTGACACTCCCTCGTCTGGTGAGAGGTTTCATTATGCTGGGTGAGTAACCCCCCCCTCCCCCCAGTTTGTCCGTGATGCTGCTGAATTGCTTCCCTGAATACTTAGATTCACTGATTGTGTCACTCACACCTTCACTGTCTGTCACACATGGAATAATATGTGATAATGAGGGCGAGTGAGGGTCACCGGGAAAGTTTGGAGACACTATTGAAAATGATTTGTGCCGTGAGGGGATGTTGAACTGTATCTGTATTGTTAATATGTACATTATATAAAGAAATACAAAGAAGTGATAATTAAATAATGCTTGTGTAGTTATCTCCAGTCACATCCCGGCCTGCTGAGGAGCTGGAGGTATAAAGACCTCGTCTCTAACTCCCGTTGATAATATGTCACTTACAAAACTGCTGGATTCTCCATCACGAGCTAACAAGCTAATTTATCGAAGCCTTATTCTATTTTGCCCCGAGGTATTAAATCACCTGTCAATCAACCCGACTCAAACGAGCTCTGTGACGTTAATGTATTCGTGTTTGAAGCGGTTCCATCTCCAGCTCAGCTCGAGTCCATGAGGTCTGGATTTTAAAATCACTAGAAAATGATCGAATACACTACTTTGTTTTTTTGTTGATAGTTTTCTGAGTCCCTGGGTTCAGATGACGTCAGGGCAAAGATGAGTGTTACCAGTGTTCCCAGTGTTCCCTTGTGTTTTTCCCATCTCACCATGTTCCTGTTGTCGTAGGAGTGGCTTCCTGCTCTCACTTTAACGTCTCTCGCTTTTCACTCCATGTCCACCATGGTTCTCCAGAGATTCTACCTGTCTCCTAACCTCTCCGGCCTCTTTCCCCTTCTGCTCACCGGTCTGTCTGCCGGCTACCGTCTAACCTCTGAACTCGCCCCTGCCGGCCTAACTCCACACTTTCCCATTATCCACCCCGTCTGTGTCTGTGTCCTGCATACTTAATTAGTTGTGTTGCAAAAGTCACAGTTCGGTGGATGAAGTTCAACAAGTGCACACACCTATGAGCAACCAGATGTCAGTCAGCAAAACAAACTAGTCTCATCTGTCAAGGGGGGAATTCAAGTCTCTAAGATGTTGTGTTTCTGTGTTTATCAGAGTGTGAGTGTCCAGATGAGACCAGAGGTTTTCAGGAACTTGTCTTATCTTCATCTTTTTGTGGTTTTTACTATCTCCACCAGAGAGGTCAGGTGTTTATTCCCATTCATCAGGATTACTCACGCTCTAGAGACATAGAGCATTACCCATGCTGAAGGTATTCGCTCTCAGAACTCAGATTTCTCCATCTGTGTCTGAGTCCGATGGGTAAACACCTCTCAGATGGGAAATCAAGCAGATAGGGACTGGGACAGTGGTGAGAAAGGATTTCCCATGAAACTGTGGCCATTTGAACTCAAGAGCTCCCTGCGTCACTGGTTTATATTGTGTGTAAAAAAAACTGCCGTGCCGAATGTGTCTTTACAAGTTCTGTCACGCCTTGAAGCCTCGAACTATCGGCTCCAACTTCCCGAGCTGTGCGTCAGACTCCGTCCAGTCAGGCGCTGTCACCCTGAATCTCAGAAGCATCTGCTGCAGCTGCTGACGAGTCGCTCCTGCTCCTCTGAAGGAGAGAGAAGGAGCGTCCTGGATCTGCAAGAGGAGTAGATTCAGTGTCAACATCCATTAGAGGGGGGGTAATTGAAACTGAGCGCTAATAGACTCCTGGCCAAATTGGAAAACACACGCCATGCAGTTAAAAGTATAAGGGGGGGGATTCACATATAGGATACTATAGAGACACGCGGCCTCACGAGTTTTTCCCTTTAAAGGATCCAGGCTTGTTTTAATGTGAATCCGTGCATCGATTCATTGATTAGCTCTCACCTGCAGGACATGTAATACATGCACAGGTTATATGTACACGATCAAACTCAGCACATGTACTGTGAAGACTAAAAGCTCCACATGGAGCTCAGTAAAACACACCTAGATAACATTTCTGTAATGAGTCCTGCCGTCAGTTGACCCCACCTCGGCTTCCTGACACAGATGAATGTGAGGCCGGCCTCCGGTGTCACTGGCTCTACTTTCAATAGTTTGTACTTAGACCAATAGCAGAATGTTGAGACAGCATTATACACTAGAAGAAGAAACAGAAGCATCTCCCTGGATTGTTGTCAGTCTTCACCTCGGACAATAAAGTCCGAGGTGACTTTATTGTCCGAGGTCTTCTTTGGGTCAAACCACTCCCCTCCAAACAATTTCATGGAAGTCGGTTCAGTAGTTTTTTGTTTAATCCTGCTTGCTAACAAACAGACAAACAGTGCAAACCTTGAAAAGAGTCCAACAGTCCCCTCATGGAAACACATCTAAATTCACTCGATCTGGACATTTGGACGTGAACATGTGATTTTTTGAAAGTCTGTGAAATGAATGAAATAAATCCTCTCTCTAGAAATGTCCAAGAAAGTGGAAACAATTCCTGGATCAGCCCCAAATATTTAATGGGTTCTTTCCTACCACCAAATTGTGTTGTAATCCATGCAGTGTGTATGTGTGTGTTTGTGTGTGTGTTAAGAACACAACATGGTTAAATGGTTCTATTGCCACTTTTTTAAAATCCATTCCTGGGTAAAACACAACTAATAGACGATGCGTTCCTTTAAATGAAGTGATTATTCTAAATGTTGTTTCTACATGTTGTCTTTCTTCAGGAGCGCTGCTGAAACACGACTGGAATTAATCTTAAAGTTCTGTGAATCTGTTAGAGATCCCAAGGGTGCGTGCGCTTTGAACACTGTGTTTATCAGAACATATTAAAGAGGGAAACCTATTTATTGCGACGTTTATAAAAAAATATCTATCTTTAAAAAACAAAGATAGTGACGAGACCCCACACGCGAGTTCCCTATTTTAACTTCCTGGAGTTTTACGGTAATTATAGTGGTGATGGCGTTCATCACTTTTTAAGTGGTTACTCACATCAGCCATTAAACACATTTTTCTTTTCACACAAAGACGAGATTAATGAAATAAAATAAACTGACTCACTATAATCAGAGAAACGAGTTTAGACCTTTGTTTTAAGACGACATCTTCGTTATGATCTCATTAAATATGGATATGTCAGTTTAATGGAAAAGATCAAAATTAACCGAACCTGAATTAATGACTTATAATATTTAAAGAGAGCTGTACAATTATACAGGTTTTTAGGTATAAACTGTTAAAACTTTCAACCAAAGGCCAACACAAATGAATTCCCATTCACATTAGTGTTTAAACAACTCATTAACAGTTATCTGCTGCTTAGTTTATCCTCAACTGCTTAGCTTAACTCAACTTAAACTGGCTGTTAAATGGAGACAGATCCAATTTCAAGCTACATCCAAAAGGCTGGTTCAGCACTGCTTTGTACCGATAAAGGTTTTGGTCCAAGTCCGAATCCTGCGTCTTTAAAATCTTCCCTGGACGAACCTTGAAGGATCTGAAATTGTCCGAGCTGGTTACTTGGCGGGAGGTGACGTTAAAGGATCAGGAAGTAGATCGTATGGTCACTGTGGATGCTCCTATAAGTTTGTATTGAAATTCTGCTTGGAAAATTGCATATACAGTATGTCGTGCACGCATGTGTGTGACCTGTATTTGTCTGTTTGCATTGACTTTATAGATTTAGCTGTTTTCTTTGCCAGATCTCTCTTGTAACAGAGATTAGGATCTCAGTGATACTTTCCCCTGGTTAAATACAGGATATATATCAAATAGAGAAAAGGTGAATGTAAAGTGCTGCTCAAATTATTACAACTGAAAGTCAGGAGCCATTTAATTAAATATAAATGCAGTTTTGTTGCCTACATATATAAATTTGAAGTTACTGAGGAGTTGGAGCTTGTGTGACTTAAATACAAGTCTATAAATGCTGAGTTGTTGTGGAAGGTAAACTCATAAACGCACATGTAATATCACTGCTGGTAATAAATAAACAGAGAGAGTCGGATCCAGTAGGATTTTGTGTAACAGAAAACATGACGAGTGTGTAGCGGTGGCCGGTTGTCATGGAGAGGAAAACGACTTCCTGACACCTTGAGAAAGGTGAGCGAGAGAAACAGAAAGCAATAATTCAGTTCCACCTACTGGGGTCAGAGTTCAACCTGCAAGGACGGAAAACAAGCGCTGCCTGTTGGAAAAACTAAATTTACTGAGCTGCCACGCTGTGATGTGGTTGCAAATTAGGCGCTGGAATATAGAGGGAGCAGCTTTCGTACGAGTTAAATAAATAACTCAGGCTGTTTCACACCCACGTAAAAACACACAGGCCCCAGTTTATTTTATTGTGCTTTGTCTTGTTTGTTATTTTCTAAAAGGCCCAGAGACCTACGCATGTTTGAGAGCAGCTTTATTTTCTGAGAGTACATATGAAATTGAGCTGGGTGGTATCTTTAATTAATCTGTGAGGAAAGGTGAACAGTGTCTGGAAGATGAATTACCGTTCAGACAGGGAATGAAATCACGTGCACACACAGGAACAACAAGCACAAACTAATGCAGTCAACATTACAACACATTACTCTGTGTAATTTAAAAAAGGTCACGTTTACAGCACTCGCATCTTTTGTCTTGTTCTTGTTAATTACATTGTGATACGATAGTGACTCAATAGCTGGTTTTGAATTTCAAAAACACATTTAACTAAAACTCAATTCAAAGACATTAATATGATACATTTGTTTGCTGATGAGAAATTGGCTGATAAAAGGCTTCAATAGACATAGAATGTCCACAGGCGCATAGTTTTACATAATAAACAATTCAGATCACATGATATATCATTTAACTGATGTTTTTATTTCACGTAAATAATTAGATTTTTCAAGTTGTATGTATTTGGTTGTACTTTTTTAGACACAGAATCCAAACAGCCAACATCTGACTCATAACTTTGCTAAAAGCCTGTTTGGGTTCAAGAAAATAAAAACATCTGTTTGCTTCAGACGCAGGAAACATTCGTTTTTCTTTAAATTAGGGCATAAGTGGCAGAATTAACATGATGTTTACAAGATACACACACACGAGTAAATTAAAGAACTCCTCTGCCTCAGCCTGGCCTCATGTAGCGCCCCCTCAAAGACCAGTTCTCTCAGAGTAAAACTATTTTTACATCGACCTGAGACAAAGCTTTTCAAGGTGCTAAAACATCTGTGCAACAAAACAAGCTGCATCCAAACTGATAGACTAAGAAAAACCTTCTCCTGCATCGATATTTGGGCTTATTTTTATATATAAAGGTGCATTAGACTGTTTTCTGTACCACTGGATTAAAGGCCTAACTGTTGTAATATGTAATAGTCCTTGTTAGTGCTGTCTTGGCAGTGTGTGTGTGTGTGTGTGTGTGTGTGTGTGCAGGTGTTTTGGCTCTGTATGTGTCATCTGATGAATCTGCAGCCTCTCTGGCACTGAGGAATGTCTCGCTCCCACAGACAGTCAGAGTCTGAACATCCTGACGGAGGCGATAGTGAAACAGCTTCGGACATAATTAGAATGAATGTGAGGGAGAAATATGGGGAAACAACAAAAAAATCACTTCTTCCAATGAAAAGCTTGTTTAGTTTCTTCCAAAAGTTGTACATGCTGTCACAGAAATTGCTTTTCAAGATGCTCAGATTTGTCTTTCTCCATCCGTTTCTCTCCTCGTCAATTAGGATTCACATTCTGTCCCTGCAGGTGTTTTGCATGTTTTACAGGTTTTCCAGGGGTCAACAAAATAGCTTCTGTGTGGAATGGACAATATTTGGAGGAATCCGGTGCCGTTATCCAGGTCAAGTGACCCCAGCTGCTCATATTCACACAGGTAACTTCTCCAGGTGGTCAAATGAGTCTTGTATTAGAGGGGACGTGAAGTGCGACTGTGTTCAGGTTCGCTGAAATGAGCTCCATCGCCTCATCGTCTCCACGCCGGAGAGCTGCTCATTACTCTGCAGCTTCTGAGCGGAGACAAATGCAATTTGTATGGAAATGCACGCCGCTTAGTTACAGCGCTGTCTGTGGGCCGCGGCGTGCTGCGTGTCTTCTGTGAGCCGATGGCGTGTTCACATCATATCAGAAGTCATGTTTAAATGAGTTTGATTCTGCGTGTGGGAAGTGCACGTCAGCTCAAATGGACCAGAGAGGAAAACCAACACACTTTAATTTGAAACAGTCTGGACTGTTGCAGGTGAAAGTTGCTTTAGTGAATAACATGAAACTTAAAGAAATTAATATCATGTTTTCATATTGAGCTCTTTCTCTCTCTCTCTTTCTATCACATTTTCTACATCGTTCACCATCAGATGTTTCACCTTGCATCCCCATCTTCTTCTTCTTTATCTTTTTACTGACACACAACTGGAGGATTAGCGTCTCCAGCTGTTCCCATCAACAGGACAACTCTCTAAGTGCACGTACTATATGTCATATAGATTTGTATATGCATGTAAAAGGTGAGTGACAAAGGCCAAAGGCTGTGGCAAAGATAGTCCCAGATAAAATGAACTTCAGCAGTGCTTTACTTCTGAAATCTACATCCAGAAGTAACATGCAGATTTATCATGACGTGGGATGAGACGATTATAACGTTGCCATCTGTGAAATCTCCTGCTCAAATCATTTTTACAAAGATATAACATATAAAACATGTTTTTGAATATTAAAGCACGTGGACTTATATCGAGAAGTAAAAGAATGAATCTCTAAATGACAGAAACATGTGAACGTTAATGTTCACACTACAGTTGGGATGGAAACAGAGTAATTGGCTTTTTCTTATGCTGAATTTATTTAAAATATGCTTTATACAGGCGTCTTTTATCTTCTCTCTAAATGCTTTGATGAAACCATTATCTGTACGTGGTGTATATAGATAGATAGATAGATAGATAGATAGATAGATAGATAGATAGATAGATAGATAGATAGATAGATAGATAGATAGATAGATAGATAGATAGATAGATAGATAGATAGATAGATAGATAGATAGATAGATAGATATGTAAGAGGCTGTAGGAGTGGATTTATTAGACAAACAAAACAGTGAACCTCAAGAGAAATAAACATGAAATTGATTTAAATAAATATGAATTGATTAAAATACATCTCGGGGAGAATGCACTGGAGTGAGTGGTGGAGGCGATTTAAATCATCTATCAAGTTGCCAGGAGAAAATTCTATTTTAGCATAATTCAACTAGACCAGAATGGAGGCACTTAATAACTGTGCTCTCTGGAAAATATGAACTGACAATCACATGGATTTAATGTGCAAGGTCAGTCGGAAACAGATTTGTGCTCTCGGGATTTACTCGAGTCGAGTTCAGCATCCGCGGTAACCTTACACTGAAACCTGCCATCGGCCTCATCGCCGGGGCCACAGAGGTTTCCTTCTCCGTTCCACAAACGCCAACCGCTTCACCCTCACACATGTGAAGGTCACGGAGTGGGATCACACACTGAATTCACAAACATGAATATATGAACCAGAGGAGCCTTTGAATCACGTGTCCCCCGGTGTCGCTGCACCAGGAGCTTCGCCGGCAGCTTATGGAGGAAAATCATTCTAAACCAAACCAGTGGGAACCACACGGCACGTTAAAGAGGTGCTATAGAGGCAGATGAGAGCAATTACGGAAAAGCAGGAAACACATTTGGAGGCGAGCTGCTTGATTTACTGGTTAATGCAGCGTTGCAATACGCTGCCCGTCAGGCAGAGCTAATACATTTAGCAGGAAATGTGATTTCCTTTAAATTGATGAGATTGTCTATTAATGTAAAGAGGACGTGTTGCTCGCGCTTGTGTTTGGCTGTTACGTCTGTCGGGCTCTTAACAAAGTTGAAGAAAGTTATAGGAAAGCATAGCTGATGTGATGAAGACAATGAAACTCTATGCTCTGATATTTATGGATGAATGGTTTTATAACAAGCTTAATGGATTTGCAAAATTCCACATTATTCCAAATGTATTTCTTACAGAGAAAAAACAAAACAGTTATTATGTGAGTTTGGGGAATAAACTTGCCTCAACAGGTCAAAAACCAGGCTGAAATCTTACCATTAAAGCTGAACTGGTACAATTTGTTGATGCATTAACTTGTTGTATATGTGTCAGGAAGTGGAGCGGCCACCAGGAGGTTCAGAAGTGTGCTGGTTTGAGTCCTGGCTCCTTGTGTCCTTGAATAAGACACTGAACCACACATTGCTCCTGGAGCTGAGTCACAAGCTTGTGAGTGAGACGGCTTTTTGGTCGACACACTTAAAAAGTGGTATATGAATGCAGGCCAGTTTAAT
>CM076716.1:26054657-26077157 GCA_038501795.1 Pseudopleuronectes americanus | reverse complement strand
CCCCGCACCCCCTCCCTACGGGTTACATGAACGCCCCACCCCCCCCCAACTCCCCCTTCCCTAAGACAAGCACACTAAACACCCACCCTACGCCTCGCTAGCATCCCCCCCCCCTCTCACCCCCACCCGGATCCCCACGCCGCTCCCCTCCCCACGACCCCCGCAACCCTACACCCACGAACACCCGTTCCAAACCCCAAACACTCAAAAACAAAAGATCATAAAACACTAAATCCCTCGCCTGTGCCGTCCCGCCCTCCCGTCCGCAAACTGCACACACCCCCGGCCACCCGTCAACGAACCCGCCCCACGCCTCCAGCCACCACCACACCCCCCGACACCCCAAACATGCTTCCAAACGGCCGCCATCTCACCCTTGCGAACTACCCCACTTCCCATAAACCTCCCCACCACCCACTTCACCCTACGCGCGCTCCCCCCCTCATCACACAACCCACCCCCTCCTCAGGCGATCCTCTTCCCCCCCCCCCCCGAACACTCCCCCACCCCCCGACTCCCCCGACGCCGTCGCCCCTCCAACACCCAGGCAGTCCTCCCACCCGATACCTCAACCCTCCCCCGACACCCATCGCGGGTCCGAACCCCCGTACCGTCTCCAATCCTCCCCGACTCCAAACTCACATACCGCCCCCACAAAACCAGGCGCGCCCCCTGCGCCTACATCCCACCGAGGAAACCCACCCTCCCCCCCACCACACCCCCCCCACCCCTCCCCCGCCCCCGAGCCCCCCACCCCACGCCACCTCACCCCAACCACTCCCCCAACCCACTCAACCACACCCCCTCCCCCCCCCCCCCCCACTCCCCCACCCCCCCACGCCCCGCCCCTCCCAACCCCCACCCCCCACCCCCCTCAAACGCCAACCACACACCCAACCCACCCACCACCCCAACCCCCCCACCCCACCCCACGCCCTCCACCAACCACCCCCCACACACCCACAACCCCCTCCACCCCCCCTCCACCCCCCCCCCACCACCCCCTCCCCACCCCCCACCCACCCCACCCCACACCCCCCCACCACCCCCCCCCCACTCCCCCACCCCACCCCACCCCCCCCACCCCACCCCCACCCCCAACACCCCCCACCACCACTCCCCCCCACACCCCCCCCCACCCACCACACCCACACCCCCCTCCCACCCCCAAACCACCCCCCCCCCCCTCACCCCCCACCTACCCCCCCAAACACACCAACACCCCCCCCACACACCCCCCCACCCCACATCGCACCTAACACCCACCCACACAAACCCCCCCACCACACCACCTCTACCCGCCTCCGAATGCCCCCCCACCCTACCCCCTGCCCCCACCCCCCCCCCCCACCACCCCTCAGCTAGCCTAACCCCTCACTGCGACTACCACACAGGCCCATCAACTCCCACCCAACCCTCGACCTCCTTCCCCCACCCCCCCACTCCCCCGCCTGCCCCCGTCCCTCGCCACAGATCCTGCTCGGTCCCAACCGTCACCCCCCTCCCACCGTCCCTCCGCTCGGCGCCCCCCCACTACTCCTCACCCCCCACACACGCCCCCATTACCACCCCCACCGGCACGTCCACCACGACCCCCCACACCCAATCCCAGCCCCTCTATCCAATCTCATCCCCAGCGTCACCCAACCCACGCCCCCACCCTAACCACCCCCTCCCAATCCTCTATACCCCCCCTCCCCCAACCCTCCATCCACTCGACCCACCCTTCGCCATCTCCAACTCGCTCACCTCTCCCCGCACCCCAACCCCACACCCACCCTCACCCCCCCACCCCCAAAACAAACCACCCCCGTTTCCCCACAGCACCACCCGCTCCTTCCCCCCACCTCCACTACCCCAACCGCCCACCCTCAGACCCCGCCACCAGCACAACCACCCACTCCACCCACCACCACACGCCAACACCCAACCCCACAGCACTTCTATCTACCCCCCTCCCTACACACCCCCCCCGCCCCATCAACGCAAACCCACGCCACCCCCCCACCACTCTGCCCTAACACCTAACCTCTCCACTTCCCGACCCTAACCACTCCCACCATCCCCCAAACTCAATCCCCCCTCCCTCAATCACCCCACTCCCGAACCTACCACCCTCCCCACACCATCGCCCACCCCCACCCCCAACCTCGCCCCTCCCCCCTACCACCCACCCCCCCAACAAACCAAAAATACCCACTCCACCCCACGCAAACCCACTGCCCTCCCTTCCAGCAGCCCCCCCCAACTCCCACCCCCCTCTCCCGACACCACCCCCCCCCCCGCCCAACCCACCCTAGCACCCCACCCCCTCGCTACTCACCCCCTCCCGTCCCCCTCACACGCCCCCACCCACCACCCCACACGCCACATCACCCTGACCAAACCCCCACCACCAAACCCCACCCCCACTCCCCCCTACCACCCAAACACCCTTCTCTCATCCACGACAACAACCACACTCACCCGTCACCCCCCCCCACCACCAACACGCTCCTCTGCCCCGCCACGCACCCCACCCACACCCCACCCCCCCACCCCCCCCCCGCCCACCCACCCCCCCCCCCCCCACCCCCACACCCCCACCCACCCTCCCCACCCCCCACTCAACAGCCCCCCTCCCTACCCCCCCCCCTCCCCACGCTCCCCCCCCACAACCCCCCCCCCCCCACCCTCCACACCCCCCCACCCCCCCTCACCCCCCCCCCCCACAACCCCCTCCCCCCCCCCCCCACCCTCCACCCCCCCCTCACCCACCCCCCCCCCCCACACCCCACCCCCCCCACGACCCCCACCCCCCACTCCCCCCCCCCACACCCCCCACACCCCCCCCACACCCCCCTCCCCCCCCCTCCCCACCCCCACACCCCCGCCCCTCATCCCACCCCCCCCCCCCCCACACCCCCCCACCCCCCAACCACCCCCACCCCCCCCCCCTCCCCACCCCTCCCCCCCACCTCACCCCCCAGCACCGCCACCCCCATCTACCGTACCAGTCCCCCCCCCGCACACCCTCGAAATCCCGCCCCCAGCTCCGATCTCCTACCCAAACTACCACCGCGACATCCTACCCTCACCCCCAGACCTCCCTAGCAGCACACCCCACCCTACTCCACCCCCCTTTCCACCCTTACTCACACCCCCGCATCCCCCCCCCCCCCCCCCCCTCCCCACCCCCCCTCCTCCCCAAGTGCATCCTCCAGCTGCCCCCAGCCCCCCACCCCCCATAACCATCCCCATACCTTCAAACCCCCCAACACCCTCCGCCCCACCCCATCCAGCGCACCCCACCCCCTCCTACCTGCATACCCCCCACCCCCCCAGCCCCCCCACCCCTTAAACGCCACCACCCCCCCCCCTTCGATGTACCGCTCCGCTGCGCCGCACCAACCCCCCCCACCCTACTCACCCACACAGCTCGCACGTCCAATCCCCCACCGGCACACCCGCCACCCTCTTTCTCCTACACCAAAAACATTCCCGCATAAAACTTCCGACACAGCGAGCGCACTGCCGCCCCCGAACATCCACTGAACACCTCAACACCCCATCGTCCTTACTAATAACTCCCTTCACAATCCCAACCCCACCCCCCCACCCCCCCCCGTCCTCCGAGACACGCCTCCCACTAAAGCCCAAACCCGTCCCCTCCAAGACCACACAGGACACCATACCATGCATCAGCAGGCTCCTCTTTTACTCCACCCACCCGCCCCCAGACCCCTCACATACAAGCCCACCTCTCACACGACCGCACCACCCCCGACACCCTTCGCTCCCCTCACCCAACCCACCCCCCCCGCACGCCCCCCCCAACCTTGACCACCCCCCCCCCCTCCCACTCCCACCTCACCCCGCCAAATCTGTACCTCCGCATTACCACAACCCCCCAAGACATCTCTCGCACCTATCCGGCCCGCTCCTACCCTCAAACTGCTCTCACCCCTCCCCACTCACCCCCAGCCGCACACACTTACAAGAGTGCTCATCGACACGCCTTTAACTACCACCACTCCCCACCCCTCGCCCCACCCCCTCGACCCTTACAACTCTACACACTCCCCCAACATGAACCCCCACCTCCCCCAACAACCCACCACGTCCCTCGAAACACACCCCCAGACCTCCGCTCCGCCCCCACCACCCTGCCCCCCAATACACCAAACCAACACCCCAACCCCACCCCCCCCTTTCACCCCCCTTCACCCCCCCCACCCCAATCTATCGACCCTCCTCCCCCTACCCCCACACCCCCGCCCCCCCAGTCACCCTTCTCACCTCCCACTCCACACTATCCCGACTATGCACCCCCCCCCTAAGACCTCCCCCCACTTCCCCGGCCACCCAACGCCGCCACCCCGCCCACACCCGTCCCCTAACCCACCACCGCTCCGCTCGACAACTGCAACCGCGCACCACCCCGCATCATCAGCCCCCTGCACAGAACCCCCCCCGCCAACGCGACCACTCACACACCCTCCCCCAGTGCCATCCCCAAAACCCTGCCACCCCCCTACACAAAACAACCCCTACCCCCATGACAACCCCCACCAACCCCCACCCCCCTACCCACAACCCCCATACCCCGAAACGCCCGAACCTGGCGCCACCCATAAGAACCCTCCCACCCTAACCCAGTCCCCTCCCGCCTGCACCGCTACCCCTCAGCAGACCGTACCCACACGCCCATCCTAATCACCACACTCTCTCCCACTCCACACGCCTCACCCCCGACCCCTAACCACTCGCCCCCCCACCCCACACCGACCCCCCACCCACCCTACCCCAAAAAGTCACCTCCCCAACCTGCTCCCCTACCCACCGCCTCCTCCCAAACCACCACACCCCCCACCCCCCACCCCCCGCCCCCACGCCCCAGCTCACACACTCCCCCCACGCGCACCCGCCCGAGCCCTCCCTGCCACGCCCGGACACCACGCACCAACTATCACGCTTCACAAACCAGCCCCCAGCTCTACACTCATACCTCACACCCCGCACCCGCCCGCATTACGCCCGACCCCCCGGACCCCCCACCTCCCTTCACCCCAGTACCTCCGCCACACCCCACCATCAACCCCCGCCCACTCACCTCTCCACACCCACCTCCCCACCCTCGACCACTCCAACACATCCCTGACTCGCAACACCTGCTCCTCCCCACCCCACAGCCGCTATACGAAAGAAACTAACACTCACCCCGCCTCCCCCTCGCAGACATGCCGGTCCCACGTCCCGCCTCCCGGCCCTGCCGAACCCGCCCAACGCCAACCGCCCCCACAGAACCACTTAACTACTACTCTCAGCCCCCCCATAAAATCACCTCCCCCGACCACCACAACGTAACGACCCCCACACACGACCCCAACCTCCATCATAAACCTTCCCGCCACCCCAGAAACAAACTCGCGCCACCCCCCCCCCGTCCTCAACCCTACCCACCGTTCGCCATATATATCTCCCGCCCGGACTCCCACCCGCCCCACTCCCCAAGAACGCCCCCAACCTCTGGCCACCTACCACATCAAAAGTCCGCCGCCCCCCCCACCCACCCGGACCGCCCCCTTCCACCTCTCCCACCCCCCGACAACACCCCCGACCCCCCCGACCCCCCGCTACCCAAACCCCAAACACCCACCCCCATCCAAACCAAGCACGCGTACATCCTACTGCCACACCCCCCCCACACCCTCACGACCGTGGACCCACCACAACCCAACAAACGACCCCTACCCCATACCACAGTCGCCCGGACCGCCGCCTACCACCCACAGCCTCTAACCGCCACCCACCATTAACCAAACCCCCGACGAACTCCACCCCCCCGCCCCCCCCCACAACCTCCCCACACTCAATGCACCACCCCCCACCCAACATACCCCCCCACAAATCAAACCACCCAGCAACTTCACTAACCTACAATACCCGCTCACAAACAGAACAAACCGACCCCACTCCTTGCCGCTCGCACAACGCCCAGCACCCCCCCTCACTCGCCGTCGCCCTCACCGAAATACCACCCTCCGACCCCCTGCCCCGTCTACGCTCGTGCACCACCAACCCCATCCCTCCAACCCCACCCCCCCCCACAACCTTCCCCTCCCCTGCAAAACCCCACCCCACACGTCGACCCCCATAAACCCATCCCCTCACGACCCCTCCCACGTCTATGCTACTTACTCCCCCCAACACCCCCCACGCCTAACCTACATCCACCCCACGCTCAGCCGCCACCACTACCCAACCCCCCACCACCACCCTCCACCCCATCACCCCCCCACTTCCCGCCGCCCACATCCCACGCAGTCTACCCCCACCAACCCCCCCTACCGCCTGCCCCCCGGCCTCCCACCCGCTCCCGACCCTACCAACCAACCCCCCTCGCCAAGCTGCACACCTCCAGCGTCACCCCCCGACCCCACCCGCGCCCAGTCGCTCCACCCCTCGCGCCCTCCCCAACACACCTCTACCTACCCACTCCGAACGCAAACTAACTTCCCGCACCAACGCTACACCCCGCCGGACCCACCACTAACGCCTACTTAAGAACCCGCACCGCGGACGCGCGCCCTCCCCAGCCCCTCACCACCACCCCACCCGCCACACCGCCCCCGCACCCCCCAACCCGCACCACCCCCACCAACCACCCCTCCACCCCCCCCGCCGTCCTGCAACCCAGCTTCCAACCCACCACCAAGCCCCCCACCCCCCCTGACCCTCAAACCCCACATACAGCCCCCATGCCCCCCCCACCCATCTCCCAACCCTACCCCAACCCCCCGCAAACCCGCCCCCTGCCTACCAAACGCCACCCACACCCACCAATTTTTCACAGCATATACGCCATCCCCCGCAAGCCAATACAAGACCCACTCCCCCTCCCCAAAAACCAAACTCCTAATCCACCCAGCCTCCTACCCTTTACATCTACCACAAACCCCCCCCCCAACACCAGATCACCACCACCGGATCTCCCCCCACCCACCCCCCACCCCCGCTCCAATCCCCCGACGTACCACCCCCAGACATCCCCCGCCACTACTAACCCGTGACCTACCCACCCCACCCAACTCACCACCCACCCCGATCCCGCCCTCACCCACGCACAACCGCCGCCCCCCTCCATCACGAACCCGGCTACCCACCCCACCCCTGGACCCGCCAACCCCCAGCTGCCACCGAACCCTATGCACCCCCACGCTACAACCCTCACCCCCCACCACAACCAGTCCCACGAACCCCCCGGACGCTAAGCCTCATCCAACCACACCGCTCCCGGCCGCACCTACCACCCCTCACTTCAGCCCGCCTCCCACACCACCTCGCAACCATCCTCGCCCCCTCCCCCAACACCTCACGAACCACCCCCCCCCCCTACGCCTCGAAACGCACCCATGACACACCCTCAAACAACTCTAGACGCCGCCCCGCTCCCCCGTACTCTAAGACACCGCCCCTCCACCCTCACCTAACCCCTGCTCCTGTCCACACTTTTTTCCCCTACCCCTCCCGCCACCCCTCCTCCCCGACCCCCCGCCTTCCCCCCAAAAAACGTAACCCGCTCGCTCCACCCGACAATACACATCCCCACCACCCCCCTCCAAACACCCCCCACCGAAAACACCCCTCTACACCCCCCCCTTTCTCATCCACCACACAACCAACCGCGTCTTCACCCCTACGCACAGCCAGCCTCAGCCCCGCCCCACCTCTCTCCCTATACAAGAGCCACCCCACCCCCAACCCTCTCCCCCCCGCCACAAACCCACAGCCCAAACCCCACAGCCCCCACCGTCCACACCCCCCCCTTGCCACACTTCAACTACACCACAACAACCCACCGCCTCCCACACCTGACAACCGACCCCCGCCCCGCCCATAACGCCTCCACCACCCCCAACTCCCGACGAGCCCTCACCCCGCCGCCGCCCCCTCAAAGACTCAATCAACCCCTCCCCACCTCCCGACACCACTCCCACAACCTATAACCCGCCCACCTCCAACCGAAGCCCACACCACCCTTAGACGACCCATCTCCCACCCCCCCCCCCCCAGGCAAACCCCCGGCCAATCCTGTCCTCCTCCTCTACGTTCAGCTTCACCTCTCCCCACTCCCTCACCACCCCTACCCTCCAGAAGACTTTTCCCACACCTTTCACCAACACCCTACCCCTCACCCCGCACACCACTCCCGTCAACCGCAACCACTCCAATTAACCATGACCTCACGCAATACCCCTGCCACCTCCCGAACAAACACTCCCCCCCACCCCACCCCCCCGGCCCCCTCTCCCCCTCGCGGCACCCCCCCAACCCGCCCACCACCCCCCCAACAGCCCACCCCGCTACGACCCCACCTACCCCGGCTTACCATACCCCTGTGGCCCCCATATACTACCCCAAGCGTACATTCCCACACCACCCCCCACACGCAACCCCCCGCACCCCAACGCCCCCGTCCCCCCGCCTCTCTGACTAACCCCCCCACGTCACTCACCACTCCTACCCACGCCCCTCCTCCCCGCCCCCCCCATGCCACCGGCCTACCCGCCCCCCCACTCCCCGCCTCACCCAACCGCCCTACCAGCTCGCCACACCCCCCCCTCACCACTACCCGCACACCCCCACCACCTCACACGCCTCACCCGTCACTCACCACCACTCACCCCACACACACACGGCCACCGCCCGCACACTACTCTCGCCACGCAGCACAATCTCCTCGCACCCACTCCCCACACCCCTCACACTACACTCCTCAACACAAACTCCCCTACCCTCACGTGCACCCACCGACCCCACGCCACCCACACCGCGCACTCCACCCCGCACTCAAATTCGCAGCTACAGCCCACCCACAGCCCGTACCCCGCCGAGCCACACCCCCACACCACTTACCCACCTTCGGCCACCCGTCTACGCCGCACACCACGCCGCCGCACACCGCTCTCGACTACTAACCATCGACCACATCGTCAACCCACCACACCCTCCCCGCCGTACCGACCCTCCTCCCTCACACCCACCCCACCACCTCCCACCCCACCCAACACGCCGCACCACACCCAACACCCACCACCTCACCCACCCCCCACACCCACGAACATCACAACGCACGTTACACTCACCCCAACCACCACACCCCCACCCACACCCAAACCCCCCACCTACCACACCCCCACTCCCCCAGCCCACACCACACCCACCTCCCCCACGACCTACATCGCCCCACACCACACCCAACACATCCACCCACTCCCAATCCACACACACACACAACACCACTCCACCACACAAAACACACCCACACACACCACACCACCCCACCCCCACACACACCCCCACCATCCACCATCTCACCTCTACCAGACTCGAGCTCCGCCTGCTAACGACTAACACGCGCAACCGCACACGCGCGCGCACCCACCGTACCACGGTCTTCCGCTCACACCTCTCGATACACCACCCCTCCCCTCCCCACCTCCACCACACATCGCCAACCTACGCATACCCAGCGCTCAACACCCGCCACCGACTCACCACACCCGCACACTAGCGCTCCACTCCAACACCACCACCGATACCCACGCCCAGCACACCACGCCCACCGCCCAGCCACTCACTAACACACTCAACGCTCTCCTCTCCCCACCAAGCCACAACCACCGCTCACTCACACGCTCGCACGCCTCACCCCACCCAATCTCGTCTCCCTCCGCCTCGGAACTCCGAGCCCTATCCACCCACGATACAGCACGCACCACCATCACAAACCTCCACTACTTTTAAATCGCCACCCACACACCAACCACTCTCCACACCTCCTCACACCCACCCCTCAACACCCAACACCGTACACGCACACGCACTCCCGCCCACTCACACACGCGCCCTCACTCCAACCACGTGCAACCCCACAACACTCACCCATCACACCCATCCACCTCCTTACAGACGCGTCACAGCGCTGCAGCACTAACAATCGCCACACACCCACACCCCACGCGCTCACCCACCTACCGTGCCAGCACTCGACGCCCACCTCAACAACATCCTCTACCTCACACTCACCGCACCACTCTACCACCGCACCAACCCGCACTCCCCGCCTCAAGCACTACAACCTGACACACCAACAAACGACCCTCCACTCCCTCAGACCACCACCCATCCACTACACCCCCATCACACGACAGCGCACACCATTCCTCCCCTCCCAACCCCACGAACCACTCACACCTCCACCCCACCTCTTCGCATCACTCACTGCCACACCACCCTCTACCACACCCACTGCACCTCCGGTCCCCACCCCACTCACAACGCCACTCGCACATGCTACGCCCACCCCGTCCACGAGCGCGTCGGCACCACACGCTCCAACCCACTCTAAATCACCACCACAGAAATCCGCACCCACACTGACGCCCACCCTCACTCAGTTACACTACCCACCCACACTCGCACTCACCCCGCCACACTCGATCCATCTCGACTACTTCACCTGCAACCCCGCACCCTCAACCCACACACACATCTCAGCGACCCACACGTCATCACCCCACCACCATTCCACTACACAACGCTCGCCCACCACGCTCTCCTTCTTCTCCGTCGCACACACCCTCCCGCGACTGCATCCATATCGCCTCCACAGTCCCTCGCTCTAGCCACCCTCACCCCTCTGACCCACCTACAACCTACCCCTTCACGCACACGAAACCCTAACCACTGTATTCACCCTCCCACGCCACACGAGACGCACACACACTTCACGCGCACAGCACAACCACGCACACAACCAAGTCACACCCTCCACACCACTCGCCGTACACTCCACCACAACCCACCACCCCTCACACGGCACCAACATACCCACCCACACGACAGCACCCCCGCTGACCGACCCTGCCATCCCGCAACGCTCCGTCACTACGCTACCTCCCCACACCCGCCCACAACCTCACCACGCCCGCACCCACGCACACCCCAGCCCACACGGACCTACCACCCGCATCCACACTCACACCCCTACGACACGCCCCCACCCCACACTCCATCGCCGCAACGCACTCCTGCGCGCTCCACCCGCACCCTCGCCCACACCACACAACTCCCCACACCTGCCTGCACACCGCCGACCCACACCACCCGCAACACTCCGCTACTGCACTCACCCACTCCCCACCCCACCACACACTCACCTCAACTACGCCCACAACCCTGCATCACCCACACCCCACCCCCCCCAGCACCACCAAACCCACACCCCTGCACACCCCCACCCCCGCAGCCCACCCCGCACTCTCCTACCACCACCACCACCACCCGCCAAATCCACACTCAACACCAACCCACCCCCCACTCACACCCCACCCACCCTACCCCTCCACACCCCACTCCAGCCCCACCCCCACCCTCGCCCCACACGCACCCCGCTACCCAACCCCCACACACACACCCACCGCCCACCCCCACCACACCAACCCCTAACCACCATTCACCCTCACTCCACCCACCCCTAACGCCTACCACCGCCACCCAACCCACCACACACCCCCACCCCCCACCCCCACTCAACCTCCCACTCCCCCACCACACTCACCACCCCCAGCCACCCCACCACCGCCCCCTCCCACGCCTACCCACACCCCCACCACACATCAAACCGTCCCCCCACGCCTACACCCCACGACGCCCAACCCCCACCCCACCACACTTCTCCCACACCACCCCTCACTCATCGCCCCAGCACTACACCACCCCCCACCACCACACACACACCCCACCCACACACAGCTCTACACACCACGCCCACCGCACCACACCCACCCCGCCCCACCCCCACACCCACTCACCGCCCTTACCCCACCCACCAGCAACCCTCCCACGCACTCAACCCACCAACCACACCCCACACCTCCCCACACATCCCAGCTCCCACCCTACACCCACATCACCCCCACCCCACCCCACCCCACCACACACACCCCACACCCCACACACCCCACACCCCACCCCCCCACACCCCCACGCCCCGCACCCAACCCCACTACCACACCAACCCCCCACCCCACCCCCCACCCCCACGAACCCACCCCACCCCACCACGCTCCCCCACCACCACCCTCCCCGACCCCACCGCACGCACCCACACCCACCCCCACCCCCACCACCCCGCACTACACCCACACACACACACCACACCCCACACCCACGCCCCTCCACTCACCCCACCCCCCACCCCCAGCCACCCCACACACCCCCCCACTCCAACTACCCCACCCCACACCACTGCCGCTCCCGCACCGAAACCACCCCCACACCACCCACACGCACACACCCCCACCCTGCACCCTCACCACACCCCCACCCACACCCCACACCCGCCACCCACATCCAACGCTCCCTCACCCCCCTCCCCAGCCACCCATCGCACCAACCCACACCACACACCACACACACACGCCCCCTCCGCCCACCCCCACGACAACACCCCACCCGCCCACCAACTCCGCACCCATCACTCACCACACACCCCCACGCACCCACACATCCACCACCCCCCCACCATCGCCACTACACCCACCCCGACCCACATCACCCCACACCCCACCCCCATACCGACACACCCACTACCCCCACCCACAACATACCCCACACACTACCACCACCACACCCCATCTCCACTCACACACAACCACACCCCCACCCACTCCCACACCCTCCCCCTCCCCACCCCCCACGACCTACCTCACTCATGCACACCATACACCCTCACCCACCCCACCCCTACCACACACCCCACCACCACCCTCACACCACACACCGACCCACCCCCACTCACCCACACCACCCCCCACACAACGACCACCCCACCCACCCGAACACCACAACTCCACTCACACCACCCCCCGCCACACCCCACCACTGCACCCCCCTCCACAATACACCCACTCACCCCCTCCCCCTCCCCACCTCCCACACCAACCACACACCGCTCCCCCCCCTACCCACCTCACACACACAACACTCACCCACACAACCATCCCACGTCACTCACCCACCCCCCACCCACACCAACCCCCACTCACCCAGCCTCCCACTCCCACATCACCCCACCGCCACTACACTACACACACTCACCCCACTCACACACCTACACGCACCACCCCAACACACCACCACACACCCCAACCACACCCCCCACCCCACAACCTCCCACCCACCCCCGCACACCACGCACCCACCAACCTCACACACACACACCACCCCACCCCCTCACACCACCCCAACACCCACCCCCTCCGACTCACCAAATCTACCCCGCCACTCCACCCACACGCGACACCCAACCACCCACCCCCACGCACACCCACCACTCACAACACCACCCCTCCATCCCGCACCCCGCACCCGCTGCACGCACCCACCCTACCCACACACACGCCACTCCCACCTCCACGTCACATCACCACCCCCACCCAACCCCGCTCCACCCCACGCACACACGCACACCGCACCCACCTCACACCCCCACCGACCCAACTCCCCCCACGAACCCACCACAACCCCCCACCCCCACCCCACTCTCAACCATACACTCACTCACAAACGACACACCACCCACTACCCCACCCCCCACCCACACACCCACACACCATCACGAACATCACCCCGCACACCCCACACCTCCTCGACACCCCATCCACCACCCACGTCTCCACTCAGACCTCTCACGCCACACCCCCCCCACACACCACCTCTTCCACCCCACACACACACCACAACCATCCACGCCCCACCCCACCACCCCAACTCCCCCACACCCCACCCCCAACACCCCCCACACCCCCACCTCACAGCACTCCACCCACCTCAAACCCACACCACCCCCCACAACCCCCACACACACCACGCCACGCCACCTCCAACGCCACCCCACACCCAGCACCCACCCACCCACTCTCGCAAACCGCCCACCCACCCCCACCCACTCCACCCCACCACCCACACCCCACACACACGCCACCACCCGATACCCACACACCAACCACCCACACACGCACCCACCACCACCCCTCCACTCACCCCACCCACACCCCCCACAAACCACCACACCAACTCACCACACCCCCACACCTCCCACACCCCCCACACCTACTCACCCCAACGATCACCCCACCCAACCCACCACCCACACGCCTTACACCACCCACACCCCACACACCACGCTCCCCACCTCTCCACACACCCACACTCCCCCACCAACACACACACCCCCCACCAACCCCACACCACCCGACTACACTCACCCCACCCGCACCCCGCAACCCAAAACTCACCCCCACCACCGCCCAACACACAACCCACAGCACCCGCCCCACCCCAAACCCGCTACCACCCCTCACACGCCCACCCCACAACCACTCAGCACTACATCTCAAACACTCACTCAACACCGACAACCACTCACCCCACCTCACCTCACCCCACCACACCCCCCGTCCCCACACACCCCCCCACCCCCACACCCCTATCCACCACACCCCCAACCGCTCATACACCACCACTCACACTCCCCACACACACACCACCCCACTCCCTCACTCACTCCAACACTCACCCCAACCCTCACCCCGCCCAGCACGCACCCCCCACCCCAACACCACTCCCTCAACCCCACCCACCCACGCACACCACCGCCAACCACCACCACACCCACCACCCCTCCACCACACCACTCACCCGCACCCACACACCCACACACCCAACCTCAACCGCCACCTCCCCACACCCACACACCCCCACTCACCAACACCACACCACCCAACACCCCCTCACACCCACTCACCACAACCACTCACACTCCGCACCACCCCACCTACCACCCACACACCCCCACCCACCCCACTACACATACCCCCACCCCCACGACTCACACACACACGCACCCTCCACCCACACCCAGCCACCCACCCTACACAACACCACCAACACCTCCTCCCCCCACATCCCCCCCACGCACACGGTTCTCCACTGCACGACTCCTAGCCCGCGTCCCAACGCGCGCCTCCCCCCAACACACCACAATCACCCACCAAACAAAGGACCTCTCCCCACACGCTCCAACAACCCACTCGCCAGCCCCACCCAGTTCGCACCCACACCACTATACCACAAAAACGCACCCCTCACAACCCTCCCACCCCACATCTACCTCCCCCACTTCCACCGCGACCAATGCCAGCAACCTACACAACCCCACACCAACGCACGAACCTCACGGCACCCAACGCTAAACCCCCCCCATGCTCGCCACACCTCGCCCTAGCCTGTCCAGCCGTATTCTTCCATAACTCTACCTTCGACCCAACACCTTCCTCCGTCACACACGACACTTCCGCACTACGCTCCGAACCTCCCGAAGTCACTCCAAACCAAGCCACCCCCCCACCCAAACACCCACCGGGGGAGGGCGTGGGGCCGCACATTGGGAGGGTGAGACCCCCCCCACACACCGCAACACATCCCCCACGCACCCCCACCACACATTCCCACCAACAACCAACACACCACCTACATCCCACACCCCACCCAGACTTCCACACCGACACCCCACCACACCCCAACCAAACCCACAAAACTCACAACCCCACACATCTCCCTAGCACCCAGTCCGACTAACCCACACCACATACACACACACTCCCAACACGCCCACAACGACACTGCACACACCCCACAAAAACACCAACACACCCCCCACCCATTCACGACACCCACACCCCTCAACACACCACCCACCCCCCACACCACACCCCTCAACCCAACCCCACCCACACCCCACCACCCAACCCCCACACACCCCACCCACACTCCACACCACCCACACCGCCACACACACACCCCAACAAACCCCAAAACAACCAACACCCCAACCAACCACGCAACACTCCCAAACCAACCACCAAAACAAAGATAAACTACACAATCACCACAACAACCACACCACCCACACCAACCACCAACCAAAAACGATCCACAGCACACACAAAACATACAAAACACAACAAAACAACATATAAAAAACCAACCCCCAAAAACACCCAACCCAAACACCACCAACCACAAACCTCCACACCCCCACACACCCACCCCACCAAAAAACCCCACAACCCAAAACCCACTCAACCGCACACACACCGACACACAAAATAACAAACCACATACCCACCCACCAAAACCAACAACAACATAATACACAAAAACACACAAACCACAACACACAAAGAAAAACAACAACAAAAAACAAAACAAAATAGAAAACAAAATAAAAACAGAACACAACAAAAACAACAAAAACAAAAAAAAACAAAAACATACACACACAAAAAAAACCAAACAAACACAAAATAAAAACAAAACAATCACAAAAAACCAAACAAAAAAACAAAAACCACACAAAACAAAAACAAAAAACAAAAAACAAAAAAACAAAACAAAAACAAACAAAAAACAAAAAATAAACAAAATATCACAAAAAAAACAAAAACAAACAACAAAAACAAAAAAAACACAAAACACACAAAAAAACAACACAAAACAAATCAAAACAAAACACAAAAAAACAATAAACAAAACACAAAACAAAAAACAAAAAACAAAAAAAACCACAAACAAAAAAAACAAAACACAAAAAAACAAATAAAACAACAGCAAACACAATATAATCCAACGCAAACTACAAACACACACCGCAAAACTCCGCCACAACTCTTACGACACAGATAGAACCACAGACACACTTAAGCACAACACACACCAGGCTCCACCCCTTAACCCAAATATCCCATCCAGACCCCGCAGACCCTACACCATCACACATAGCTAGAAACAACACAGAAACATCCACAGACCACATCACATACAACACCACTACCATAGCACCACAAATACCAGCCACCAGACATTCCCACAGCCACCAAACACACACAACTCCAAACACAACCCGACCTGACCTCAACACAACAACAGACGACCCACACCAGACCAACCAACCACTCATACAAACTTCCTAACCAATCACCAAAACAAACCGCCAATAAACCACCACACCACCAAACATCACACTAACCACACTCAAAGCCACCCACACATCGCACACCATACCCTACCCGAAACTCAATCACCGCCAAGCCATAAACCATAAAAAATACCAAACCAAAACACTCCAAAACCAAACGACAAAAACCTCGCACACCACCCCACTACACCCCATCAAGCATACCAAAACACCAAATCACCTCAATACCAAACCAATCACCTTCAAACCCAAGCATACACCTCACAACCAACAACCAACATACCCCACGAAACTCCCCACGCTACTAACCCACCAAAAACTAAAATCTACCCCCACAATCCCCGTTATAACACAAACACAATAACACACAACGACTAACCACAAAATCACCCCGCTATGAGGCCTACAAAATCCACAAACCCAAAACATCCAAAAAATCCCCAAACAAACCAAACATCAACTAGACCGAAAAAAATACCACCCCCAATCCTCCTACCTCCCCACACCCCCGACCCAGCCCTTACGCACTCCCCAACCACCCCACCCCACCCCCCCACCCATCCACACCCACACCCCAATGCCACCCACGTACCTCCACGACCACCACGCCACACCCCCCCAGCCAACCCACACCCTCTCCCACGCACCAAACCATCCGCTCGCCCCCCCCCCCACCACTCCCCACCCCACAACTGCCCCTCGCCCTCATCCAAATCTCCCAGAACTGCCGGACCATCCCCCAATCCAACTAAGCACAATAACACGATCCATACCAGCCACCCCTGCCCACATTCCCCACACACAAGCCCCACACATTAACCGCAGCATCACACGCCGCATCACCCCTCTCCCCCCCAATCACCACCCCCTCGCCGCTAACTACCCCCCACGCACAAAACCAACACCCCCCCCACCCACCACCCCTACTGCCCCCACCACACCCAGCCCCTCCACCCGACTCTTTCCCCCCCCCCAGCCTACCCACCCCCCCCGCCCCTAACTCCTCTACCCTCAGCTCCAAAACCCGCACCCGACCGACCACCCCCCACACCAACCAAGCCCCCCGAGCCCACCACTACCTCCCCCCCCCCACCCCAACCATCCCCTCCTCTCCCCCCCACCGCACCATTCCTCGTCCCACCCCCACCACTACTCCACCACACCACCCATAACAACAAAACACCCACGGACCACCTACCTCCTGCCCCTCCCCCCCCACTTCTAGACCCACCACTCAACCATCCACCCACCGCGCAAACCCACCGACCCCACACCTCCAAAGCCCTCCCCACACCCTACCATACCCTTTCCCCCTGCTACACGCACCCCTTTTTGCCAGAAACGTGCCCAGACCCCACCCCCCACCCAACCCTCCCCACCCACTCCCACTCCCGCCCAACGCATACCAAACTCTACCTCCCCCGCCAAACCACACCACTATCGCCCCCAATAGATACACAACACTCCAACCCACCCTCCCTACAGAATCTACCCCCCGTCCCCAACGACGACCTCCCACCCCACGCGTCCCCTTTCTCTTTCAGACCACCGATAAAAACCACACAACCCACCCACACTCATCCCCACCCCCCACGCCGCAGCGCGCGCTGCAACGCAAACCACCGCTACGCCCCCTCCCCCCACCCCCACCCCCCCTCCAACCTACCAACACCTTACTCAACGGCCACCCTTTGCCAACCAACGTATACTACCTACCAACACATCCACCGCAGTCGGGAGCACTCGCCTACTTACCGGATCGGTTCGGTACAACCTACTTCACACGCACCGACCAGCACGAGCACCTGCCCATTTGACAACACCCGCCCTCCCAAACACGAGACCCCAACGCCCCTCTGCGACTGGACACAGCAAATCTACGCCCCCACAGCCGGTGTAAAGAGAAACCCACGCAGCAGCAGACACTACAAAATTGCCCTACACCGCCCCCCCACGGCGTCCCTGCAGCACACCCACATTACGATACGCCCGCAACAGTCTCCTCAAAGGCTCCTGAACCCCTAGCCACTCAACGCACCGACACCCCCCTCCCACGACTCTTATAATCCGAAACGCCCGCCTAACACCCTTGCAAACAAATCTAATCCAAAATCGACCGGAACGCACTAATCGTGTACAGCTATTGATTCCTTAATTAAGCAATTAATGCTTTTCGTCAAAGACACTAGGCAAACGACGCGCGCACACCCACCACACCCTTGCGCATCTACACCTCATTAACATAACCCATCACCCCCGAACACTCGACCCTACTAACCGTCCACCTCTTCCCCTAACGGCCGCGATAACCCTCTCCGACTAAGACAACCTTCCCATCCAATCCCGCCAGCCCCGGACAAGCAGGTCACGCCACTCGATGTAGCCTCAATACACATATATCCTAGAACTAACCTGGTCGTAGCCTACCATCCGCCAGCCCCCAACTGTCCTTGATGCCCGATCGCGCGTCCTTTCCGTATCCCCAGACCCACCCCCAACCTCTCTCCCCCCACTAGCAGACGCTCGAGGACCCCACGCCTACTCCCCTTATCCCTCACTTCTACCTCTACCGACAAACCCCACCCAAGCTTTGCGTGTTACAACGTAAAAGGGGTGGTGGATGGTCGTGGACGCGGGGGGGTGGGTGGGTGGGGGTGATGGGGGGGTGACAGGTATGTGGTGGCTCTCTATATGGGGGGGGTTGGGTGGATCACTCAGTTGATGGGGGATTGATTGGAGTCACCATCTTCCAGCAACCTACTGGCCTGGTTTGAGTGCGCCGCGGGGATAGCTGGCGTGCACCGTGAGGGGGTTGTGGGGCAGTGTTTGTTCATGGTGGGATGGGTGGTTGTGGGAGGGCGTACAGTACTGGGGGGGGTGTTGGTGTACAACAATATGTTTTTTTGTGCCGGGGTATATTTGCCTCAAGCACCCAGGGATGGGGGGGGGGGGGGGCGTGCGGGATGGGGGGGGACCCCACACCCTCTGCCATAATACACCATAGCGCCCGGCCGCACCACCTCCCTACCAACCCGATCGTCATCGGTGCGGCTGACTGCTCACGTACTTTGCAACTATACTCCACGAACCCCCCCCCCCATCATCACCGCAACTACAAAAACCTACCGCAATGTCCATACCCCCCCTAACGCCAGCACCACGTTCCCCGTCGGAACGGGTGGCACTCCCGCCTCACCACTAAATTAGACTTCCTGCCCTTCCAAAAGCACGCCTGCTACGATAATATGCCTCAGCAGAAGTCGAAGATCATACACGACGCGATGGAGTAAGAAACCTGGCGTCCAAGCACCCGTAATCACACACCTCGCCCACCCCTTTGCCGACCCCTCAGCCGAATCCCCAACCACCAAGAACTCCACACATCCACAAAATAACGGCACGTTTTTTTAGATCGATATGTCTCCTACGTCCCCATCCAAGATAAGTATGTCTTATTGTAGAGGCTCGTCGCACAACGGGACAGCTCTCCTCCTCCTCCCCCCTCCTATCGGTGACTCCCCGACTTGATCCGTTCGCCCTATGGATCACGAGGCCCCCCCCCCCTTGATACTGAGCACCATCTCTTCGACCGCCCCAACGATGTGCAACTCCTATACCACTCCACATTCGAGGACTCTAACCCGTTCGCCGTAAACCGGCACCCCCGCGATCTCAGCACCATCGACTTCTTGTTACTTCCCTAATCCCCACCGGCACCCCCGCTTTCATCCGTCGTCCCCTCTACACCCACTTACTTAGTACTTGAACGCTGTACAGTTGCCACCGTGATTCCGCTCTCTTGGTGTCATCACTTATCTACGTACAACTCTTGCTTTACCATCCCACCCCTTAACCCTTTGGTTGTAGTACTCCACCCCTCCCACCAGCCTCCTCCCCCACCCCCTGCTAAACCACAGTCCCAAACCCAAGCATAATAACTCCGCTTCAACGTAACGATAGCCCCCTCGCCCACCCACTCCATGAATACAAAAAGACTCTAACTTTAGGCCGCCGTTACTGCCCCACCGCCCCACCCAGACTCACCTTCGGCTAGCACTTAATAACGATAGACTCAAAACCTGACACTCCCAGTCAAAGTAACGACCCTTCACACCTCTGACCCGTACAAATGACACCGTTCATGCCAGTCACTCACATACCGCCCCAGAACAACTCTGCTCAACAACCTCGAGCTCCCTTTCCAATGTCCATTCTCTTGAACTTAGTATACCTTATAGATCCCTTAAGGGAAAGCGCCCTTAATTATCTCCCACCCTTCTTTCTGCTTTCTGACGCCAACTGGATACAGACAAATCCGAAACTAACATCCCAGTATTACCCGTCATTACCTCCCCCAACGAATGAATAGAAAATGAAAAATAGAAATACTCGCGCCTGAGAATTGACATTTCCAGCCCTAGAGGCGAAATACGCCCAGCCAACTGTTCCACGCGTGCCACATCGCCCCCGGCCCGCGACTAAAAATCCTTGTTCTGGTTCATACTTACGTCAGTCGACTCCTGTCTCTTCTTCTGTCCACAACCGCGCAGACGTCGCACCCTCAACCAGACATCGACTACCCCAATCCCCCCCAACCACCGCGTCTAACGTCCGTCACGCGCACCCTCGCCCTCCGAGACACCCGCTCCCACTAAAACCTGACCACTCACTACCTCGACCAAAACTCCACACAGCAGAAAGCGCCTTATAACGTCGGTAACGGTTAAGTTTCGATTTTATCCATTCCAATCAAGCACCGCCAAAACCCCTCCCATAATAATCACCCACCCCCACATTCACCCGTAACTCCCACAGCTTGCACAAATGACGGATCGACTAACGCCCTTTCGTTCGTAAGACGTACCCACCCACCGTCGCGATCGTTACCCTAATACCGCAACATTGCACCCCCGACTCCGCGCAATCAAACGAAAAATAACCTCCGGCCCGGACGCAAGGGTTACGCCCTACCCACCCAAATCCATACACCCCCCATGCTGAACCTTTAACAATAACAATTACTCCGAATACTTGCTTAACGCCCCTCCTACAACCCCCCTCTCCGCAACCTAAGGTTACGAGCCGATGACAAACTACAAACTTCTACCGGGCTTAAGCCCTCGAAAGTTGACGGGGCCAGCTCCACACCAAACCGACAATTCGAATTACAGAATCATCTCCTCCCAAACCACAAACCCAATAGTACAATAACCCACCACCCACGAACGAGCGCCGTACCTCCGCAGAAATACCCCTGGCCAATCCACACACCTCAATCAAATACCGGGCTACCACTTGCTGTTCCTGCACTCCAAAGCATAACGCTTCCCTAATCACCGAGCACACCCCCACCCCCCCTCCCTCCACCCGCCCAAATTAACGAGTGCCTGACAAACTCCAAGCAAACAGCACTC